>PVLC010002943.1:0-59784 GCA_004027655.1 Graphiurus murinus
TCAGACCAACGCATGTGTATCTATGTTTATAGCTGCACAGTTTACAATTGCCAAACTATGGAACCAGCCAAGATGTCCAACAACAGATGAATGGATTACAAAACTATGGGATATGTACACAATGGAATTTTACTCAGCCATAAAGAAGAACAAAATCATGTTATTTGCAAGGAAATGGAGGGAACTGGAAAACATTATGGAATCTACATTTCTAAAAAAAAATATTCCTAGGTGATTTATATTCATACAAATATCTGAGAACCAGTTCTCAATGATTGTAGAGCATACAGAATACCTTGAAATGTTTAAATAAAGAATCAGAAATGAAAGTGTAATACACAGGAGAAGAAAGTAATATGTGGATTAAAAACGCTCCCTCTCAAATCATTATACAGTACATTCACAGGCAAATGCACATGCATATATAGTCATACATCATATAATGATGGAGATGAAATGTGTTGTTAGGTGATTTTGTCACTGTGTGAACATCATAGAGTATGCATAGATGAAACAAGATGCTATAGGTCAATCACTCAATACAGCCTCTTGATATAGTCAAAAGATATAATGAACACAAGATGTATGAGGCTGTTGCTAAGATAATAAGGCATACTGTTTTACCGTGAGCTTTTAAGTAAATAAGGGTGTACTCTAAAATAATGATAAAAAGCATGGTAAAAATAAACCAATAGGTAGCCATTTATTATCATTATCAAGTATTAGGCATACTCTATAAATTTAATTTTCACTTTTTATATGAAATGTTACCTAAATGATTTTACTTTTAATGACATCAAATTAATCTTGATGAATATATAATATGTGAATCATATCTCAATAAAGCTACTTCTACATTATGATGTGACATTATAATGCAACAATAAAGTATAAGAGTTACCTTAATAAAGATGGTATAGAGACAATATCTTATCTCTGAGTAAATATAGAAAGAGATAAATTGATCAGAAGTCTAAAATGTTTTGAGGAGATCGTATCAGCAAAATAGCAACAAGTCTGACCTCTAAAACAGTGTAACCTTCGACAACTAAACAATTTTGAGAGCCTAAACACACCTAAAATAGTGAGCCACAGATCTTGCTCATTAACCTGTTAGTTCTTTCTTTCGTTTCTTATATATGAGGATTTCCCATACTAACTTTTTTTTTTTTTTTTTTTTTTTTTTTTTTTTTTTGCGGTACTGGGGGTTGAACTCAGGGGCATTCTACCTCCGAACTATACCCCCAGCCCTATTTTTTTTATTCTTTATTTTGAAACCGAGTCTCACTAAGTTGCGGAGGGCCTCACCAGGTAGCTGAGGCTGGCTGCGAACCCGGATCCTCCGGTCTCAGCCTCCCGAATGCTGGGATTACAAGCGTGCGCCACCACGCCCGGCCCATACTAACTTTTTAGCTTCTCTTTTTATGAAACATTTCAGTGTTGTGTGTTACTTTGAATAAGTAGTAGAGTATAGTGGTTCAACAATGAACTTCAAACTACTTGGGATCAAATCCTAGGACCACTTATTAGTAATTATGTGACCTTGGGCAAATTACTTAACCTTTCTAGAGCTCAGGTTTTTCATCTGTAAAATGTGAATGATAATGATCATAAATCTCTCCCAGGGTTGGTGTGAGTTTTAAATATATACAATATGTACACATATGTTTACCTCTGATATAAGTGCCTGTCATATAGTAAATGCTAAGTATGCCACTCATACTATTTCTATTGGAATTTTGGTAAGGAGAATAAGAGAACTTTTAATTCACTCATTATGTTTACTCCTCAGATTTATAATTGGCAAAAGACAATCTTGAATTTACTTTATCTCTTCATCTGTTTCTCCCTCAAACTCCCTCATTTCCTTAGATGACACCATGATCCTTTATGCTTTTCATATAAAAAACTTGGAGTCTTCAGAGTCTTCTTTGATTTTTCTTTTGTCCCTCACTCCATCTTTTACATTAATCAGGGAGTCTTCTCAAATCTATCTCTTAAATAGATTCCATGTATGCCTATTTTTCACTACATCCCAACACTATCCTGGTACATGCTATCAGCATTTTTTTTTCTATCTGCTACAGTTGCCTCCTAACTTACTGTTCAAGTTGTAATCTTGTAACAGTGAAGTCCATTTTCCACAGCAGCCAGAGTATGACTTTTAAATTCAAAATCAAATCACATCACTCTCTTGATTAAAACTTTCAATGGTTTTCATTTCCCTGATTGCTAATGATGGTGAACATTTTTTCATATAAATTGAAACTACACTGAGGTTCCATCAAACTCTAGTTAGAGTGGCAATCATCACAAATACAAATGATAATAAATGCTGGTGAGGATGTGGGGAAATAGGAACCCTTCTACACTTTGGTGAAATTGTAAATTAGTATAACCACTATTGGAGAACAGTGTGGAGGTTTCTCTAAAAACTAGGAATGGAACCACCTTATGACCCAGCTGTAACACTCCTTGGTATCTTTCCAAGAGAATTAAAGTCAGAATACTATAGTGATACATGTGTACTCATGTTTATTGCAACACCGTTCACAATAGCCAAATTATGGAACCAACCTAAGTGCTTGTCAACAGAGAAATGGGTAATGAAAATGTGATATATACACAGAATGGAATTTTACTCAGCCATAAAGGACATAATGATGTCATTTTCAAGAGAATAGATGTAACTAGAGAATATTATTGTGAGATCAGCCAGTCTCAGAAAGTCCGAGGTCATATTTTTTCTCTCGTATGTGGGAACTAGAGAAAAGATAGGAGACAAAGGGGATTTCAGTTAAATGAGGAAAGAAACCAGTAGAATAGTGAAAGGGGCTTGGGGGAGAGAGGTGGAAAAGGACGGAAACAGGGTGGATGCAGAGGGAAATACACCAAGCGCTGAGTGCATGTATGTTGTATCACTTGGAACCTTACTATGATGCATAATTACAATGCATCAAGAAGAGTAGAAAAACTTTCAATCTATCCCTGCTGGACTCAGATTATAATCCAAATACATCATTATGGCCTCCCAAAGCCTTTATGGTAACTGGTCTCCAAAGACTGCAACTATCCGTCAAGAGCTATAGGCTATTTTCCTTCTGCTTGAAATTGAGCTGGTCCTGTGGATTGTTTTGACTGATAACATGCAATGGAATTAACATTCTGGGAATTCTGAGCTCAGACTGTAATATGTCTAGCAGCTTTGACTTCCTCCCTGGTGGAAGCCAGTTGATATATATTAAGTATCACTACCCTGACACCACTATGCTCTGAGCAACCCCAAGGTAGTCATGGAAATAGAAAATATGTGAAGAAGCACCTATACACCATGGATACAAGAATATTCATGGATCCAGCCCAGCTCACTTACCAGATGAATACTGTTAAATGTCTTTAGATAACACATCATATAGCAGAAGACTCTCTAAATTAAAATTTGCCTAAATGGCTGACCAATGAATTCCTGAAGAATAATTAATTGTTTTATTAAACTATATCTTTGGAGTGGCTTGATTTACAGCAATAGATAATGGAAACTTCCATCATGATACTTTTCCCTCATACTTCTCTAATCTGATACTAAATTCTCTTTTTCTTCTTCTAATATAGAGCATTTATTCCTGCCTAATTATCCCTAAATATACCGTTTCTCTTCTTTAGAAGTATCTTCCCTTACATATGAGCACAAATAATATCTTTTCATTGTTGAAGGTTCAGGCTAGGGTTAGAGATGGAGAAAGCAAAGTAAACTAAAAGCTGAACCCCTCTCTCAAAGATCACAGCTCCCAGCAGATGGCCCTCTCTTATGGTATGGCTAACCTCTTCAGGATCTTGTAATATTTTCTCTCCTCTTGTCCAGTCAGTCCAAGGGATGACAAAAGCTCCTCATGGTTATAAGCCCTGATTGTTTCACCATTTTTATATTTGTTTTTCTCAATCTTGTAGGATATTTTAAGTAGTCTTTTCATTTAAAATATTTTCAAACACCTTCTAAAGAGTACTGTCATCCCTGCTGCCTTAGTCCGTTTGGGCTTCTATAAGAGTAGACCATAAACTGAGCCGGGTGTGGTGGCGCACGCTTGTAACCCCAGCATTTGGGAGGCTGAGACCGGAGGATCTGGGCTCCTGGCCAGACTCAGCTACCTAGTGAGGCACTCCACAACTTAGTGAGACCCTGTTTCAAAATAAAGAATAAAAAATAGGGCTGGGGATGTAGCTCAGAGGTAGAATGCCCCTGAGTTCAATCCCTAGTACTGAAAAAAAAAAATAGGCCATAAACTGGGTAGCTTATAAACTAAAGAAATTTATCTCTCACAGTTCCAGAGGCTAGGAAGTCTAAAATCAAGGTGCCAGGAGATTTGGTGACTAGCGACACTTTCATGTAAGGACTCCTTCTGATGCTATCCTCACACATTGGAAAGTGCTACCTAATTCACTGTGGTCTCTTTTATAAGGACATTAATCCCAATCATGAGTGTTATGCCCTCATGATCTGGTCATATCCCCGTAGCTCCTTCTCCTGATACCATCACCATGGGGGTTAGCATCTTAATACATCGACCTGGGAGACTTGCAAACATTTGGACCAGTGCTCCTACCAAGACCTTATCAGTTATTTTCTAGTTCTGAACAACCGATTCTTATCTGTAGCTGTTTTAACTGATCTATAGGAATTTAAATGCTTTTTATATGTGTGCTATTATATATTTTTGTTTTAGCCTACATAATTATTAACCTACCACTATAGAAAAATGGCTACATATATTACCACTCTTTTTTTGAAACTAATTCCTTTGCTCACTCACATATAACATACCTGTTGGTGCTATAACATACCTGTGGCAAACTTACCATCTCACTTTATGAATTCTGTTCCCACCAGCCCCAAACACTCTAACCATGAAGACTAATCCCAAAATGTTTTTCGTGTTCACCTACTAATACGACTCATATTGACTCCGAAGGGAGAGTATACCAATGCCAGGGAGTAGAAATAGGAGCTAAGAGTGATGTAACACATAACAAGAAGTCAGATTTGCATTGTTAATAGTGTAGAGAACAAATACGAGTATGAAGAACAATAATTTGATCTGTTTAATTAGGTATGCTACCAACTTAATGAGAATATTTGTTGATAAAGATATTAGAAACATTGTATAGGCATTGGTACGATTGTCGTTTTTCTAAGTCTAACTGCAAGGATGAGGCAACAGCACCTAAAATTGACTGCAACAATAATTTCTCTAAATGATAGACGAAAGCAAATGGTAGAGATAACTGAAATTTTAATTTATCTTTAATTTTAAGTCCTATTTTATAATTTTTTTCATAAAACATTCCTGCATATTTAATCAAACAAACATAAAGATTTATACCTGGGAGAATCCTAAAGATACTTTCTCCAAATCTCTCACCTTAAAACAAAGAAATCTAGGTCTAGAATGATTGATCAGAGGTCAAAACTTGAGTTATAATGCCTTATGTATTTTTTCCTAGCCTTTGTTCTTTCTCTTACCATCAATTGTTTTATAAGTATGGCTTCCACAATTCAAGATGCCATGGGCTTGCCGAGGATGGTCTGCTTGGCAGCGCCTAGGGCTAAAGAGACCAGAGGATGGCACATACTTTACAATTGATATCAGTAGTAATATTTCTGCTTTTGCTGGTTTTATATATTTCTGTGTAAGATTTTGTTTGGAATCACTTTCTTGTGTTAAAAAAGAGAATGAGGCTGAGATGTAGCTCAATAGTAGAATGTTTACCTACCATGTGTGAGGTTCTAGGTTCAATCCCCAGCAAGAGAGAGAGAGAGAAGAATGAGGAGGAGGAAGAATAGGAAAGAAGAGGAGAAGGAGGGGGAAGGAGAGAGAGAGAGGGAGAGAAAGAGAGAGAGAGAGAGAGAGAGAGAGAGAGAGAGAGAGAGAGAGAGAGAGAGAGAGAGTTGAAAAACATCATTTTATGCCATGCTCTTAATTAAGGGAAAAACTAGCTAAAGAAAAATCGCATTGATTTGATTGAATCTGGTGGTACACAGCTGAATGTTGAAACACTGACTCTATGAGAGAAAAGAAGTCTCAGTTTGTAGCATTTGCCAATTTCTGTCTCATTATTGTGGATTTCAAGCTATCAATATGATGTCAACCAGAAAATTCTTGAAAACTTAACAATCAGATTTCATAAACCATTATGAGCCAGCTCCAGCACATCATGGATTATATTTTTTCTATGTGTAATGCAATCCCATGATTTTTCTGATTTTTATTCTTTATACAACCAACTCATAGATATTGCGGTCATTGTGCTAACAAATAAAAGGCTAAAAAAAAAAAAAAAAACCTCAGTTGAGTTGTTATGGTTTGAATTTTGCCTGTTTGTTTTTTGGTTTTAGGGCTAGAGTAGGATTTTTTTTCCCCCACAGGTAAACATATGTGATAGCTCAGCAAGAAAATTAGCGTGTTTAAAATGGAATGCTAGTGATACAAGTGTGGATGAAATCCATGTCTACTGCGGAGGTGTATCCAAATGTTTACACACATATAGATCTTTCTATGTACCAACAGAATCTCCTTTTATATGCACACAGGTACTATGTTATCAAAGATGAGGAAAATGCCTTCGCATCAGTTGCTCTTCGTGCTTCAAATCCTCAGGAAGCCATTCAATTACATCCCATTATTCTCTTTGACTCCAGTGGGTGTTCCATGCCCAGATCGGTTCTTTTCTTCACCCCAGTGACCTCTTTCCACAAGTCTCTCACATTGCTTTACCTCCTACTGCCCTTGAAACACAGATAGATATAAATTTTTACATTAAAATGGAATAGTTTGGAGATACAAAAATGAAAGAAATTTCAAGATAGAATAATCGCTCAACTATTTATGTCAAGGTCCTTCCCATATATACAGCCCCTTGTTCCTCCTTTATTTAATCCAAAGTATAGGGGAACAGGGTTCCAGCATGTTTCATACCATAACAGCTGCATCCCCACCTTATGCCAAGTACGTTGAAACTCAAAGTGCTTATCAAAATTGTTCCAGCTAATGGCATCTCCTGTGCCATATTCTTCTGTGATTAAAATCTCAGTGATAGTAGAAGCCTTCTCATTCCCCACACTTTCTTCTGGAATATAAAACACTTAGCTATAATAAAATATTAAGGAGCAGCCAGGTGTGGTTACACACACCTGTAATTCCAGTACTTGGGAAGCTGAGTCAGGAAGGTACAAGGCCAGCCTCAGAAATTTAGAGAGACTCTAGCAATTTAGCAAGACCCTGTTTCATAAACAAAACATAAAAAGGGGCCGCGGGTGTAGCTTAGAGGTAGAACAATCCTGGGTTCAATCTGCAGCACCAAAAAAGAAAAACAAATAAATAAACAAAATAGTAAGGAGCTACCGTATTTACAGAGGTCTGTCTTCTTCCACCCTCTTGGTTAAGCTAGTGAAGAGAATAAGAATCTCCATGCCAGTCAATAGGTTTATTCCGTATTTTCAAGATGACAAAAATGTATCTTTTGGTAACAAGAGACTTCCTGTGATGCACTTTTAATAGAGTTGAAAATCACTTTTATTATTTTAAAATATAATCAAGCCATATGCAGAAATCTAAGCAGACATAATTTCATCGTTAGTTATATTTATGAGTTGTCTCTCACTACTTTCTAATAGAGAAGTGGCTATCACTCTAACATTTATTATGTTATTCTACATCAAACCTGATGCTCTGATAATTTCATGATACATTCTGATCAACCCATGCTCCTTCATCTTAATTACCTATAAATGTCTTCAATGGGTGATGGTTCTTTGATTCCTACACCCATTGTCACATCACTTATTCTTTATCTTTGATAAGCATTACAGATTTTACCAATACAGGGAGAAGTGTTTACTTTTTCTATTTAAACTATGTCATCTATTTTGACCTGTTGTTCCTTTCATTAAGAAAGTTGGCACTATAATGAGAGAACAAGTAACTGGGATGACTAATTACACAAATTTCAGGCTGAAAAAAGAATTAAACTATAACATTGCCGGGTTTCCCAATTTCAGTTAGTCAGAGCCACATCTTGATTTGCTTCATTTGTAAGGTGAAAGAATGTTTTCAATGCCTGATCTAAAATTTCATCCAGAGATCTGAGATTCAAGCTGTGCTCTTTCTGCCTCTTTCATCATTGCCAGTAATAAAGATTCTGCAACCAGAACTTAGCTGACAATTTGGTTGATGATGCATGAGCCATAACAGAAAGCACTTTGGCTCTTCCTGAGTGGTCTTGGTGCTGCATTCATAATAGGATCAAAACCTGACTCTATCAGAAAGTTAACATATGATTCAAATATGCTTACTCATTGCATGTCCAGCATTGCTATACTTGAAATCTGGTGTGCCATTCTGTTTTAACTTAAGGTATCTAAAAAAAAGAACAGAGATGGGAGAGAAGATAAAAATAGCAATTCATTATAAGTTAAATAAATTTTCAAAGAACCCATGATGTTAAAAATTTGTGTGTCCATTTGTTGATTTGCTTTAAAATTATGCTAATTTTCAAACATATTAATGTGGGAGATTTAGAAGACTTTATCAAAAGCACACACATACATAAGGCTGTTCAATTGACACAGTATTTCTAAACTATTGCAAACAAATTTTTGAAAGATAAAATACATCTTTTCTGCTAATGACTATTCTATATGATTTTGTTTTGTCCACTTGATTATACTCTGACCAGTAATAAGTTGAGTAATGAAAAAACACAATATCTAGCATGTTCCTCTATTTTAACAGCAAGGCTGAACTGCTAATTTTTCACTATTATGAATTATGCTAAGCCTACTGTTCTTTAATAAACTTTCCTTTCTCAGTGCCATCAAACTCCAAACTAAGCATTATCTGACTTCCCTTTCTCTTCTACTATTTCCAACCGAAGTGTTTTCCACATATAAACCCCTATTAACGTGCATGGCCTCATTCCATTACCGTTTTAGGTAGTGGAATTTCATTCTGGATATAATCTAGAACTCTACATTGCATAAAAGAAGTCTACTAAATCTTGCCCCTTTGTGAAAGACACGGAGGCATAGAATACATGAACACTAAATGTGAGGGTCTGACTACATGTTACAGACATGATGCTAACAAATATTTTCTTTTTTTTATTCAGTTCAATCTTTAAAATGGTTTGCACCATTTACAAGTGAGGAAACTGAATTTTCAAACCAGTTCCACTCGATTCCAATCCCATACAATATGCTCGATCCAAAACTCTCACTTGACTGGTAGAATTGAAAATATCCTTATTAGTCTGTAAAAAAAAAAAAAAAAGTTGGGTAGGATTGCTAGCATCCTTCCACATAGGAACAAAGCACAAAATGAGAAATAATAATTTAATACAGAATATAAGATTAAATTTAATACAATTTTTATAAAACCATGCTTAGAACACGTCTCTACAGGCAATATCTACCATAGTCATTTTGAGAACCTTGACCAGTCAATGTAATAAGTTTACTAGATTTCCACACTATTGAAAAATCTAACAGGTGGTTTTATTATTATTTATATTTACCTGAGAGTCCAAATGAGATGTGCATGATAATAAATGAATGCTGAGTGTCTAGGTTCCAAGTAACAATTAAATCTAGTGGTTCATAAGTTAAATATAAGTGAATACGTTAGAGATGTGGTAAGGATAGGAACTTACATTTCTATAACAAGAAATAGTATTTAGAAAAGACATGTTTCTGTTATATTCTCATTTTTTAGGTTCTTATAGAAGTATTGCATCTAGACTTTCATTTTCCATGTTGAAATATTGAGGAAGGTGCAGAGAAGAGTAACAGAAGGACTGGATATACAAGCTAAAGAAAATGAGTTTGTGATTTGTTTCTGTTAAATATTATACTATATCCTTCACAAGACTCAAAGTACTAAATTAAGATCATCTAATACTATAAAATTTTCAGTAGGGGAAGTATAAACATTTTAAAAACAAAGGTACAAAAAAAGGTAAAAATAGCACTAGATACAGTGGTCGGTCATTACATATATCATTTTATTTAATCCTCATCTTGAAATTGCGAGTTTTCCTTTTCTAAAAAATGGGAAGTAAGTCCTAGAAAAAAATGAATGATTTGCCCCAAATCACAATCTGGAAAACTGTCTGAAATTTGCAAGTACGTCAATACTGCTGTAATATAGAGAAAGCATAAATACAGAAACTAGAGAGGAAATGAATGGCAGGGAATAAAAATGAAAACAGGTAGGGGCCGCACAATAGTTTTATATCTGGACACTGGAGAGTTTACATATTAGAGGAAAATGGTTAGATTCATGACAGCAAAATAACTTTGATAGGATTATGAATGCTGCAAAGATGCAAAGACTCATGATTGGAGCGTGACTCTTGAATACAGTAAAGAGTCATTAGAACCTGAGCTAAAGCAGCATGAGTAGAAAAATAGAATAGAGATTATAGACTATGTTCAAAATATATTTAGAAAGTAGAATTAATAGATATAGATGACTGCTTGGATGCAGGTGGTGAGAGAGAGAATGAAGAGTTCATGAAGACTTTGAGCTTCTAACTTGAATATCATTAGGGATTAATAAAAGACTAATCGAGATTATTAAAAGATAAGGAAGACATCCATATAGAGACATTGAGAATTTACATTCAGACATGTTGAGTTTAAGTTGAAACTAGAAAACTCAAGTGAAAATTTTTACCAGGCAGTTGGAAGTATAGGATCATAGCTCAAGAAAGTGATATGAACTTGAAAGTCAAAGTTTTTAGACAGTAGTGAAAATTGTAGGAGAGGATGGCATTGCAAAGGAAAAGCATGTAAGGTGAAAAAAGAACTAGTGACAAAATCCTACAGGACAGAAAAGTTTGAATGGCATGAGGAATAAGGAAAGGAGACACTAATACAGAATTTTCTATATGACGAGCACTTTGCCAGGTGCCTTATACAGAGGCATCGGTGAAATAAAATGGGAGGAAATATTGAACAAAACACAAAACTTCAAGAAGGAAGCAGTTGCAAACAAAGTCAACTATCAAACATTAAGAAAAATATCTTATAGATTTTCAGTTAGGAGATCATTTGTAGCCATTTTAGTGTAGCAATGGGAGAGGACTTCAGAATGATATGGGTTAGGATGCAAAGAAGCATAGGTAAAAATCATATAAACAATATTTTTCATTTCAAGAGGATTGGCAATAATGAAGAATTGGCTAGAGAAGGAGGAGATAGCAAAGTACATTATAACAGCATTCAGAGTATAATATACAAATGTTGACACATAAATTCCTCTCTTTTGTTGCTGGACCACTAGACACATAAACACATCATTGTTGTCCTCCACCTGGACTACATATTGACATTGACAGTTTGATCAGCTTCAGGCCAATGGCCTTTAGTCTAGGTATGGTCTTCAACTCAGTCTTTCTTGGTCTCTAATTGTTCACATTCACTATTTTGCTTGAATTAATTGGCCTCTGGTTACTATGAATTTTCTGTACTGGGTTTATTTTGTATCATTAGACACAAAACTGGAAATCCAATTATTGGCTTCACTTTGAGCAATCTGAACAATTCAGCATTTCCTGCCCTGTTCTGTGAGAAATTTCAGTGTTCTGTCACTGCTAAATAGCATCACTTGACCCAGTTTATACTAAACCTAGATCATAAAACAAGGAAAAATATTGGTTAGAACAATTATTGTTTAGTTGGGTTTAAAAGTATGATTTACACCAAAATATCATTTAAATTTAAAGCATCCCATATTCTCCTGTTTTCATTTCCTTCTGTCTTCCCTCCCTCTTTGCCCCCATTTTTCACATGTACTGGCAATTTGATGGCAAATTGTGTGCATTTCACAAGCTGTCTGTTTTTTACTTCCCTTTCCTACTGTGTTTATAGTCACCAAAAAAAGATGGAAAGCAAATGTTTTTGTGCTCATTATTTTTCTTTTGCCATTATCAAAAACACTAACAATTGTGTGAAAAAGTAGCTTTTTTCCTCAAAAATCCTAATATGCTGACTCAAGATGTACTCATCTCCCTAAAGCTACCCCCATCATTACCTCATAATGCTATTGTCTGTGTATCTGTGAGTCACATATATGAGTATAAGAATAGGGTTTTGCAAAACAGTAATTAATTTGTGTTTTTCACATTTGACAATAATGGTATTCATACTTATTAAAGCTTTGCTTTCAACTTTTAATTAGTCTTTACAATAGTAATTAATATTTTTCTGTGCCGTATTTTGCAATCACTAGCTTTAGAGAAATATAGAAATTTAGTAATTAGCATTCAGACTGCTAAAGAAAATGCGAAAGTATTGAAGTTGTGAAAGTATTGAAGTTACAAATAGATGTAATGGTAATCACTGACTTTTTATAGTTTAATTCATATCTATCGGCTTCTACAAAATAAGCAAATTTACTAAAGCAAGCCAGTTAAATTGGAATGCTAAAATTGGGGTGGTAGAAAAGGAAAAGTAATCTATCAATCAATTGACATATTGTCCATCATAAAGAAAAGTTATTTTCAGCCATTATCTATAACATTTGATTTTTGTACTTCTAATTACCTCAATAGTTATTGCCAACATACTAGACGTTTTTAAAAACAAATATATGGTTCATTTGCTTTGTTTTGTTTAAATTGTATGTTGTTTATGCCATTTAGAGTACAAGTTTCACAGAATCAAATTACTAGCAGGATTTCACTGCAACAAAAAAATCAGAAACCACTGAGCTAAAGCTTGGTTTGCACAAATTTCTGTTTTGAAACCTTACATAATTCTCTCAGTGGAGGTCCAAATCAGATCACATCATAGAAGAATGATTTTGTATTCTCTGTGCTAGTTTCAAACTACTCACATTATTTCACCAGGCAACAAGTGAATAAAAGTATATATATATATATATATATATATATATATATATATATATATATATATATATATATATATATATATATATAATAGGGACATAGAAAGAAATGGGACATTTCTAAATGTCTAAAACAGACATTTTAGCCCCACCCATATGTCCCTTTACTATTATATATTTATTATATTTATATATTTATTTATTATATCTACATGTGTATAAAATGAAAAAGATAAGCAGAGGGATGTGATTGGTGATTGGTATTTCCAAACCACAGGTATAAATCTTTAAGACCATCTGACCAGAAATTGCTTACTAACATTACCTTCTCTTATTTTAATACAGTTATAAAAATATTTATCAGATTCCCTTCACTATTTTTCTTAACCCTCTCCCGTCAGCTGACAGCTGTAGAATTTTTGCTTAGATAAAAACAAAACAAAACAAAATCATACTTTCACAAGTGAGAAAGGAAACATTTTCTTCTATTCAGGGAAAGATTGTAAGTCTTCTGGACTTGGCTCAAATCAAGAAGAACGTACACAATACACACTCACAAACAAGCTTTTAAATGAAAGGTTTACTTTTCTGTAAAGTCTGAATTCTACCTGAATCACAGAAACTTCAAACAGTCTACAGGCAGTCTTCAGAGATCTGGATAAAGTTGCAAGACTATTTAAAAAAGGCTATAGGCTTTGTATTTTGACAGAGTTCAAAAGCTGGTACTTTTATTTGAAAGTATAATTTTCAAAGGAGAAAAAGACATGGCTATACGAAAATAAACACTTCCATTTCTCTTGCCTGATTTTGCTGAAAAGTTTTACCTATATTTAAGAATATAGTATCTATGCTATGGCAAAAACATTGTTTTAAATAGTGTATAATTAGCTACAGGAGAATAAAGAATAATTAGAATAGTATGTCCTCCTGTGGCTATCTTCTATTACCATATGTGAATATCAGTAGTAATGGGATGTCCAAGCAGTTTACTTCTATCTGAGCTATCTCTTCAATATAGGCAACAGGGGAGAAGAAAAATGGTTGCCGCTCCTGAGATTGAATCAGAACAACAGTTCTATGGTAGCAGATTGAAGCAGAAAGGATGTGAGAAAACACCAGTAGGTAACTCAGAGAGATAACAACCAGGTGAAAACAAGATATATGAGTTTCAAGAATTGAAAGAGAATTAATAAAAGAGTAGAAGCTGGGTGCACAGCAGGTCAGTTGGGAAGGGTGAAGATCTCCAAAGAACCAGGAGAAATTCTCCACAGAGTTTAAGAAAAACAAGTGTCATTGTCTAGAGAATTCTCAATCTGAGCAGAAAATAAGCTGAGATACAATGAGGTGAGCTGGCATGAGAGAAAGTCCAGGTACTCTCCAGTACAGTTTGTGAAAGTAAGGAAACAGCAACAACTTCAAAAGATTCTTTGTCTGAACTGCCGAGGGGGAAACTAGAAATGACTGAAGTTTCCTTTTGTTTTTGTTTTTGTTGTTGTTGTTGTTTGGTTGGTTGGTTTTTTATTGTTTGGGTTTTTTTCAATTTTTAATTATTTTTTGTCTTGTTCTTGGTAATCTTGTGTTTTGAGTACCCGAGACAAAACAACCACTTGGGCTTTACTTCTCACTGGATTGGTGGGCTTCCCAATTCATAAGGCAGTCTAGGCACGGGATTGAGACTGTAACACAGACATGGGGAGAGATCTGGGTGGCCATGGGAGCTGATGCTGCCAGTCTATGAGTCTGTGGAGTGCAGAAGAGCAAAGGATCTTTCATTTGAAATTGGCAGTCTAAAATGTATGATGACGAGTGTGGCTGACAGGAAATTGAACTGAAACAGCTCAATTAGAAAGTGGAGCCCACAACAACCTACTGAAGGTGCTGTACTCCCTCTACCCCCCACACCTCCCTCCAGCACATGGACTGAAGCCTTTGGATCCAGAAGTAGGGTGCAAACCAGGTCGGTCCCCAGTATATACGGTATGGCTGAAAGGGCTCTTGAGCAGCCCTCCAGAATTAGCCTCTCCATCCCCAGGCACTATGACAAAGCCATTTGCATGCTGAAGACTTCTCAAAACCAGAAAACACTCCCCCAGTCGATGGTGCCAGTCAAGGAGGAGCAGAGTTCAGTAGACAGACTCCCCTAATGAGTTTGGCCAGTTAGGGTCCGAGCTGAGAACCAATGAACAGCATGACATTTGTATCACAAATCTCTCTCATAGCTTGGAGACTCTAAACTTGAAATCCCAGTAAAAAAAGTCTCCATTCTCAAACCTCAGTGACAAGAAAACCAAAACATGTGCTATCACATTAGCTGCTTACTGTAAACTGATTGATAGTGTCTTTCACATTTTGTGTTTTTGACATTCTAATTTTAAATATTTTGACAGTTAAGTGTATCCTCTTTCTATAGCTCCTTTTTTCTCTTTTATCTCCATTCTTCCCCCCTCCTTAATCCTTCATTCTTTCCTTCTCTTATCTCCTGTCTCCTTTTTCTCCCCACTCATCTTTATTCCTTTCTCTCTTATCTATTTTCTTATTTTTAATCCTTTCCTCCAATTTAATATACTTTATTTAGTACTGTACTATATTTAATACTTTATTTAGTATTTAATGCTTCATCTCTTCAGCACATTCCATATTTTTACTCACCTACTTTTCTCTTTAATAGAGATAGAGATAGCCGTAGAGATGATTAGTAATAATTTTTTTAGCATATATTGATACGTAGTTTACACTTCAATTACCACTCTTATTGTGGCTGTTCTCCTCTCTCAAAGTGCTACTGGTGATTGAACTTAGCATTTTGATTATACTGATTGTTTTTGTTTAAGATATACTCCCAGGTCAGGGTTTATTATACAGAGATAATTACTCACCAGAGGACCTTCAATCTCAACAGATACACAAATATAGGCCCACAGAATGCATGATGAAACAAACCCACAAAACATCTTCAAAAATGTATAACCTCCCCCATATCTGAATTCATGATCTTGAAGTAGATGAAATCCTGGAAAAAGTATTCAAAAAGTTAATTGTCAAAATGATTAATGAATTAAAAGAAAATTCAAGGAATGAACTAGGAAGAAACATAGGATATGAAAGAACATTTCAATAGAGAGATAGAGAGCTTGAAAAAGAACCAAACAGAAATTTTGGGAATGAAAACTCAATAGATCTAATAAAAATTTTAGCTAAAGGTCTTACTAATAGATTAGATCAAGAAAAAGATAGAATCTCAGAGCTTTACAGCAAAGCGGCTGGCCTTGAATATCCAGACAGTATTAAAGAAAATAAGAAACTATGATCAGAATATACAATAACTCTGTGACACTAAGAGACCAAACTTAAGAATCATTGGCATTGAGGAATGAAAAAAATACAGGCTAATGGCATTGATAACCTTGTCAGTGAATTAATAGCAAAAAATTCTAAACCTTGAGAATGGTACGGACATCTAAATATAGGAGGCATTTAGTGCACAAAATATACACAACAACAAAAGAACCTGACCATGACACGTTCTAATTAAAATGCCAAATATACAGAAAAAATGATAGAATTTTAAAAGCCTCAAGAAAGAAATGTAAGGTCACATTTAGAAATTGACCAAGCAAAATAGCATTAGATTTCTAAACAGAAACACTAAAATCCACAAGTGCTTGGAAGAAGATATTCTAAGACCTGAAAAAATAAATAAATACCTAAGCTATGACCAGGAATAAATCGTAGGGCAAGGTTTTAGGGTAAATGGGATGAGACTGGATCAAGAGCAGGAAAATAGTTAAGGTATCAGTTAAGCATGTGAGCCCAGGAGTCAATCCTGCTTTTAAATTCTAACCTCTCCCTTCACCAATTTTATGACATTATGCAAGTTCTTTTTTGCCCTGTTAGCTTAGCTTTTTTGTATAATATGGTGATAGCAATATCATCTATCTCATAAAGCTGTTCAGAATATTAAGCATTGATTTAAAAATTATAATTAATTATATAATATGATTATGATTATAATTATAGGTGAAGCATGTAAGAAGCAAATGACAGTGTTCAATAAATATAAGCTGTTAATATTAAGGCGCTAGGCTGTACCATGGTTATTCTTTTCTTATTATTGCTGAAAAGAAAATAAATCACAATTCTAAGTGATTTTCAAGAAGATCTGAGATAGCATCTAGATTGCTCAGCATACCATATTGGAACTGAGGGTAGCACACCAATATGGTTAAATTGGAACTGAGCGTACCATATATCAAGGCTATTCACTATTGAGGTCAATAATACCTCAATAGTTGCTTAAGCAAAATCATTTCCATCTGTTTGTCTTTTACAGTTTGTTGAGCTGTGTTTGCCCAGTTTTTAGAGATTGTTCTGTTTCCTTTCCATTTCGACTTTCTTTAACCTTAGTGGCATTTTGCCAAGCTACAGCATAGTAATGCGTATTGGTTATTGTACCATTTTCCCAGAGCAAAGAATATTTAGTTGAGTTTTTTTTTTAAAGAATGCTTGGAGGTAAGGTCATATATCTTTAATAAGATTTGGTATGCAAGGGAATTCAATAAGATGTATATTTTGCTTTCAAGGAACAGAAAAGTCAAATTTCAAAGGCCTCCGTGAACCCACATATTTTGGCTATTGAATTAAACTCTAAATAGTGATACTCACAGGGAGCCAGTGGAGAAGAACACCCTTCTCATATTATTTGACTGTAAAAAAATAAACAGAAATCAGTAGGCTTTCTGGGCCAATGACATTCCCTTTCATCTAGGCAACCTGACACACATGTATCTCCACAAATAGATTGTCCTCCTGGTGAATATGAGTGCAGATCCAGCTAATGAATAATATGAAGGCATTCTGACCAAAATACAGCATGTGGGGAGGAACAGTCCAGTGACCTTGATACTGTATTTACTCAATTAAAAAACAAGAACAAAATAGATCATATAACAATCAGTTCTCAGGAGAGGGCAAGCTCAGTCTGCTGAGGGGCAAGCCAGTCACTGATTCAGAGCATGCCCAGACACAGCTTCTAAGAATCAGGAAAGTACATTTTGAAGAAATTAGCAAATTCTAACAAAGCAGACAAGACAAACATAAAACATAGGTATATAAAATTACAGACGGTTTCTGAAATTAGCATAGAAGGTCAAATGCCTATAAAGTCAAACGCTAGTGATTACCAGTGACAAGTGATCAAAGCAACTATAGCATCAAGTAAAGGACATATGGAGATATCAGGAGGCAAGGAAACACAAACTTTGCAGTGTTCTTACCAGTAATACACATTGCAGGAAGAAACCATGTCAGCAGCATTGTCTTTTATCATGAAGGACAATGACATACCTAACAGCTGTTTCACATTTTGAAAACCATTCCAATCTCAATGAAACATACTTGGGAAGAATTTGGAAAATAAACTTTCTCCAAACCCTACTATAATGAGGCAAATACCATTATGAACAAATTGCTTGCTTCTACCTCTTGGAGATAGTAAAAGGCCCTTGAAAATCACAAATATTGGTATCAATGAACTTTTGATCTCAAAACATGTGAAAGCTCAGCAGCTACTTTCACATTTTATCTCACTTGCTCTAATTAAACAAAAGAAATATAATTTCTACAGTATCAAAATGCCTTACTTCATCTTGTAAAATTAGTAGTTGCCATATTCTGCTTTTTAAAACAAGGTGCTTTCATATAAGATGCTATGAAAGGAGAAGATAGCTGAAACTAATATGAATTTCTTAGAAATTCTGGTTAAAAACGCATGTAAGAATTACTCTCCAAACACATTTCAAGTGCACAATAGAATACTGTTAACTATGGGCAAAATGTTGTTTAGCAAATCTCCTAAACGTTTTCATCTTGCACGACTAAAACTCTATATCCATTGAGCAACTCCCCATTCCTCCGTCCTTCCAGCCCCTGGCAACCAACATTCTACTTTGTTTCTATCAACTTTTGTAACTTTCTTGAAATATGACACATCTGAAATATTTAGATTTTGTGTATAAATTTACTTCCAGAATAAGACTTTCCCACTCCATCTCCAAGAATTAAATATGTTTTTCTCCAAGTTATTAAATTTCATCATTTCCTATTCAAATGAAAATAGCAATCACCCCTAACTAATGACATTAAGGGAAATTAACACTTTTTAAAACTCTTACCTAATGCAGAGCCCAATAGAATGGAAAAGAAGGTATACTTCCCTTGTAGGGATTTAATTAATGCAATAATCTGGCAACTTGGAGAATAGACAGTTTTCATATAATGGGTCTGTTTTTAATTTTGTAATGAAAATGCTTGTGACTATTTATACTTTTGGAAGAAGACTACAATAGTCCCAAGGAAATATACGGAGTATGGAATACATTAAAAAAGAAAGATACAAAGCCGGGCGTGGTGGCGCACGCTTGTAATCCCAGCATTCGGGAGGCTGAGACCTGAGGATCCGGGTTCCGAGGCTAGCCTCAGCTACCTAGTGGGGCCCTCCGCAACTTAGTGAGACTCGGTTTCAAAGTAAAGAATAAAAAATAGGGCTGGGGGTGTAGCTCGGAGGTAGAATGCCCCTGAGTTCAATCCCCAGTACCGCAAAAAAAAAAAAAGAAAGAAAGATACAGGAAAATAAATAGATAAGAATGGCAAGGAATATATGACATTTCTAGAAGTCCCCAATTTTCTGCTCATACTTTTTCCTTACATCCAATATAAAAATCTTAATCAGGCCAGAGATTATGAAAGAAAAGAACAACTTTGTTACCATTGCACTATAATTTATTATTTACTTTATGTTTCGCATTTGTAGTATAACTTATCTTGATAATTACTACAATTTAGACTTAACCACAATTTGGTTAAACATTTACTAAAAATCTTGTGTTCAAAACACAATACTAGGCACTGTGTAGAGTATAAAAATGATTGAGAAGAATGATTTTGCCATTAATAGTTTATAATCTAGATACACAACCTATTTTCATTCTGCAACTTGAGAATAACATTAACAGGTAAATGCATTAACAGGTGCAAAAAATTCTAAAATGCCTGACTTTTAGCAGATGATATGTTTCTGAAAAATATATACATATATTAAATTTTCTCAAATCAAATTACTCTTATAGAAGAAACAGAAGCTTATTTAAATCAATACTGTTTTGAGAAGTTTAATAAAATGAAGAGCTACTCCCTAATTTGTCTTTCACATCAATCTATATTTTCACAAATTGGTCTGGCTTCAAGAGAAAAAGAAGTGTACCTTAAAATAATCACCAAGCACCAATCAAGGTATAAAAATAAAAATGGAATGCCTATTCAATAGACATAAAGACACCAGTCAAAGCAGAGGAGAATAACTCCAAGAAGGCTTTGAAATATAGGATTCTTTATAAATCATTAATAAGGATATTGCATTTGAATAGCTTTTAAAAGAATTTTCCTAGAGAATAACATTAAAAATCATACAACAGTGAATCCTAGTCAGACTTGGGTCCACAGAGATCTCTGAGCCTTCGGATTGGGCCAGGGGAAGAAAGTGAAATGTTGACACCTAGAGTGAATGTGACTGATCCTCCCCATTTACAAGCAGTCAGGAAGAAGTTCAATAGTAGGTCAGTCTTCTCTGATTCTGAGACCAGGAATGTGCAAGACTAACAGCTTACCTTTGTGAAAACCATTAACCCTAAGGGATAGACATCATGTCTTTCAACACTTATGAGACTCACATCACATAGATAACACCAACAAACGTGCCCCATCCCTAATGATTTGATATGGCATGAAAGGAAAACAATAAATCCAAAGGACCCAGAAAGCAGTGAGAGGGATATCACTCAAGCATGTGCCCAGCAAAAGAAAGTCATTGAGTAATTTAGTAGCAAGTAAATAATTGAGTAGGTGCATTTAAGTAGATGGCAACATCATTGAAATCCAAATTAGAAAACTAGAGAATCAAAAGAAGAAACATCTGAAACTCAAAGCAAAAATGTGAAGTAAAAGAAATCATGAGGGAAGATAAGAACCTTAGAAGATTGATATAAGAGATTTAATATACAAATAGTAAGAGGTCCAGAAAGATATCAGGAACAGATGTAAGAGAGGCAACAGTCATGCAAACAGTGAAGGAAAATTTCCCCAAGTGAAGAAATAACTAAACTCCTAGACTGAAAGAGGTCACCAAATTCTCGCCAGAAAGGACAAGACACACCTGTAAAATTACTAAAATTTCAGGATAAAAAGTCTAGCAAGTTTCCATTCTTTCAACAAAAGTTTCAGTCAGGATTTTCGCTGCTATGATGAAAATATCTGACAGCACAACTTAGAGGAAGAAAGATTTATTTGGGGGCTCACAGTTTCAGAAGTTTGACTTCATGTTAGTCCATGTCAGGTTTGTGAAGCCAGGGCATGGTGGCAGGAAGGGGGGAGGGGGAGAGAGGGAGGGAGAGGGGGAGAGAGGGAGGGAGAGGGGGAGGGGAGAGGGGGAGGGGAGAGGGAGAGGGAGAGGGATTTCCCAAGGTCACACTCCCAGTAACCTGCCTCCTTCAGCAATGCCCCACACAATTACATTGCCACCCAATAAATCCATACAAATTTTTAATCCATCAATGAATTTACCCACACATGAGATTAGAACCCTCACGATTCAATGATTTCATCTCTGAACATTGGTGCATTGCCAATACATGAGCTTTTCCAGGAGACATTCTATACCCAAACCATGAGAGTACAAATATTTATTCAACGCTGTGTCAGTCACTGTTCTAAGCACTGGGGAGCAATTCTTACATGGAGCTCATATATTTAAATCCATTACACCTCTTTTCCTTTGTCACAACATCTGGGAAAACCCCAATTCTAGATAAATTCAACTCCATTAATGTTCTGCTTATACTCATAATATTGAATCTGGCCAGAGAAAAACACAAGGTCATGGTGACAGGTTTCACTTAAATTGACAATCACCAACCTCCGGCAGATCCTTAATACTTTTCCCAAATTCCACTACTATTTTCTTACTAATTTAGTTTACATCCATCCCAAATGTCTATTTCATACTTCTAATTCTCTCACACCTCAACCCCCTCCCTCTCTTTATTTTCATCTGATCATCTACTTACTAATTAATTGTGAAAATTGTAGTAACCCGATGATTTCCACAGGTTCCTACTGTCACTGTCGTTATGTGGAAAATTACCTTATGCAATGTGTACACCAACCACACTACCAGACAAATTTGCCAAGATATCACAAAACAGAAGGTTTTAAAGAAAAAATAATGATATTTTTATGTATTTATTTTGGAACTGGGGATTAAACCCAAAGCTATTCTACTTCTGAGTTGCAACCTTCAATTTTTTTTTTTTTGAAACAGCATCATACTAAGTTGCTGAGGGTCTTGCTGAATTGCTGAGACTGATCTTGAATCTGTGATCCTCCTTTCCAAGCCTCCCAAGTACTGGGATTACATGCATGTGCCGCCCTGCCTGGCATAAAGATATTTTGAAATCACATGATCTATTGAATAATCTTGAAGCACACAACAAGCAGTGGGGAAAGAAATCTGGAGTACTAACATAAGATAAGATATCAATGTTTGGACAGACCACACTGGCTGAATCATGCCTGGGTTACATACTGCTCATATGTCCTACCTCTGGTCTATCCATTTACCCCATTGATCATATGGTTATGAGGACAAGAGACAAGTTTTGAGAAAGAAAAAGGAGTAGGAACAAGCAGAAGGCATCTGTGGTGCTAGCTTGTAGCATAAGTAAGCATGCTTGACCAATAGCTATAGTTCAGTAATTAACTTGTTGAACAAGTATGGCTTTCTCATTGCTTCTGGAAAGGAGCACTTGTGGAACCAGAAAGGAATTATATTGGCCGGCCAAAGAATGGCCAATTTAGAGATGGCATAGTTGTTCATCTGGATGAGGCATTATAGCATCCTAAGATGTGATGTTTCCTTTCTACCTAGAGTAACCTTCCTTTTACATTCATCACATATCCAGTTATTCTATCTTTAGCAGATCCATTTACCTGTATCCCATCTTGCTAACTTATTACATATTCGTAGATAGATGATAGGTAGATAGATAGATAGATAGATGAAAGACAGATAGATAGATAGATAGATAGATAGATAGATAGATAGATAGATAGATAGATATGAATTCTGCCTATGACTCACAAACCATGTGCTTATTCATTACTTATACTTATAATACCTTCTGGACTTTGTTAATACCCTTTAAGTTAATTGCTTCTTTATCTGATTAAACTGTCAAAAACAATGAAGAGTATGAGATTGCATGCTATTTGAAAGCTAGTTAATTTGCCACAGTTCTTGAAGCAAAAAAAAAAAAGAAGAAAAAAATATGAGACTTATGGTCAGGTGTGAAGGAGATTTTATTTCCACAGTAATGCCAGTAGCCAGAGGATCATCATTTTGTTGCACCAGTTGTAACAAAAGTTGAGTGAAGCCTGCACACCTTGTAAAAGAGAAGAAATCCAAGCTTAGATAACCAGAACCTTTTATAGTGACTTGCAAGCAGACCTATCATTTTCCCTGGTGGAAGACATTTCTTTAATATACCAGAGAGTAAACAAATCTGCCCTTTGTTCTAGAGAGAAAGAACTCTCTCTCTCTCTCTCTCTCTCTCTCTCTCTCTCTCTCTCTCTCTCTCTCTCTCTCTCTCTCTTACGAGGCATACACTATACAGCTTTCCTAGGGAAAATGCCTCTGTTCTCAAAATATGCAAAAACAAAAGAGACCTATGTAGACTTATTTGCCCAAAAAAGAATTTTGTGAGTTTTATTGATTCTGTTTGTTCTTCTCCATAGCAGAACTGAGTAATCCTCCCTAATGCATTAACACACATTGCACTGCCTACATCTAAACCCTACATCCTGGTCCATATACTCTCCCAATAATTCCATAAGTAAAAATGAACGATTCATTTTCCGGACCAACCTATTCACTTTTCTTCTGTCTACTCAAGGGATTCAATCCACAAAGTCCAACTCTCTCCTGCATTGTAAATTATTTCCTGCTTCTCTGTATCACCTCTATCAATATAACAAAATTATTATAGTACTTATGTTAAAAAATACCTATAATACCCTATCTTTACTTCATTTTCTATTTCCTATTATCCTAACATCAAAACTTCTCAAAAGAATTATACTTACTGTTTCTACCTTGTTTACCTCATTCTTTCTTTTGGTGTTATATCTTTCTGACTCTTAGTAATCAACCCCCTTATCATTATGAAATATCTTTCTTTTTCCTAGTAGTTCACTATGGTTACTATTTGCATATACATACAACACACACACACACACACACACACACACACACACACACACACACACTATGAGGGATTGAACCCAGAAACACTCTACTTCCAAGCTGCACCCCTCAGCCCCTTTTTATTTTTTTATTTTGAAACAGAGTCTAGCTTAATTTCTGAGGCTGGCTTAGAATCTGCAATCCTACTGTCTCAGCCTCCCAAATACTGGAATTACAGGCATGAGCTACCACACCTGGCTATGGCACATCCTTTGGAAGTCTATTTCTTTGAAACTAATGTATGGGTCTTGAAAACAGTATGTGATTGGATATTGTTTTTTAAAAAGTATTCAGCCGGGCGTGGTGGTGCACGCTTGTAATCCCACTACTTGGGAAGCCATGTGGGCTCTGTAGAAACTGTTCAATTCTGCCATAGTAGTATGAAAGCAGCCATAGATAATACATAAATGTATAGTCATGGCTGTGTTCCAATAAAACCTTATAAAAATAAGTAGCCGGACCAAATGCAGCGGTTACTACTATAATCTCAGCTACTTTGGAGGCCAAGGCAGAATTGCAAATTCCAGGTCAGCCTGGGCAACTTAGACCCTATTTCAAAATAAAAATAAAAATTAGTGTGGATATAGCTCAGAGAAAAAGTATTTGCATAGCATGTGTGAGGCTCTAGGTTCTATCTTGAGTACCTCAACAATAAAAAGTACTGGACTAGTTCTAGCTGACAGGCTATAGTTTGCCAACCCCTGTGTTAAATATTTTTCTTTGTATCATTTTAAATAATGTGTGTTATATAAAATATTTATTTTTTTTATTTTTCGCAATCTAGTTACATTTTTCCAAAAATTGGATATTTAACCAATATAGCAAGTCAGGCATGGTAACACACGCTTGTAATCCCAGTACTTGGGAGGCTGAGACAGGAGGATCTCAGGTTCGTGGCCAGCCTCAGCTACTTAGTGAGACCCTGTTTCAAAAATAAAGAATAAAAAATAGGGCTGGGGATGTAGCTTGGAGGTAGAATGCCCCTGGGTTCAATCTCCAGTATCACAAAGATAAACAAAAAAATGAATAAAGTAATATAGCACCTTTGTATTGTTTTTTCAAAATTTGTATGGCTTTTGTTTTAATAACCTTCCTATATTTAAACTGTAGACTCTGTCCCCTTCCGCAGCCATTGAAGTCTCTGATTATTTTTTAAATCTTATTTTTACATTTAGTCTAGCTTCCAAGGATCACCCTTTTATCTGCATAACTTAATGGACAGCCAGTGATTTGATCAGAGGTTATATTCAGACATCTTGAGCCTGAAAGGCACTTACCCAATGCCAATCAATCTGTGTGCGAGTTAGGCAGTATATTCAAACTTGCAGTCAATTACCGAGTATCCTTTGGCTTTCATTATTTTACTGGGCCCTCTTGAGACTTTCCCACACATGCAATTTTCCTTTCAACCAGGAATGCGTGGAAAGCGTATATCTTCCCTTCTATCACTCTCTTATTTCCATTAAACTCACGGCTGGTCTGTTGCACACCTCAACTGGGACAGCAAACTCGGTTAGCAAAACTGGATTTCTTTCATTTTTCCTAAGCTAATATATCACTTTTAGCCAGAAAAGCCTTAAGTCCCCATCGTGTGTGTGTGTGTGTGTGTGTGTGTGTGTGTGTGTGTGTGTGTGTGTTACTGGGGATTGAACACAGGGGCATTCTACCTCTGAGCTACACTCCCAGCCCTATTTTATTTTATATTTTTATTTTGAAGCAGTGTCTCACTAAGTTGTGGAAGAGCTCCCTAAATTCCTGATGCTGGCTGCGAACCTGCAATCCTACTGTCTTAGCCTCTCAAGTACTGGGATTATAGGTATCCACCACCATACCTGGCTAAATCTCTATTTTGACAGCAAATGCTCTTGTTTTCAATCGGCTCCCTCAAATGGTGCAATACTATTATTCTTGCTGACTGATCAAATTACCTAAGATCTAGAGAGAATGAAAGCTCCCCCAGGCAAGTAGACCATGATACTTTCACTGTTCTTATCAAAAAGCTTTTGCAGTTTTTCAGCTATAAACATTTCACAAGTGCTACCCTTTGCTCAATTTCTAGTATCCTAAAATATTGGGTTTTGACTTTTTCATCCATTTTATATTTGTACCCACCTCTTCACTTTGACATTAGCAGAATTCTAATATTCTCTTGAGCAATTTTAATTAGGATTTTGCCCCCACCATTCCATCACAAAGTCACCAGTGGTCACCACATACATTGTTTTCCACTTTTAGTCCTAATCTTTCTTAGCTCATGTGCAACATTTGACACAATTAATCACTTTCTCTTTGAAACATGTACCTGATCTCCTGGGCAACAGTTTCTCTTTTGAAAATCCTCTTACATCACTGTTTTTTCCTTATGGGCTTACTGGCTGGTTCCTTCTAATCTTTATGACCTTTAAATATTGAAGAACGTGTAGGCTCAATCCTCAGATCTCTTATCTCATCGATCTATCCTTACTGCCTGGGTGGTCTCATCTGTCTTATGGCTTTAAATTAAACCTAGACATTGAAGACCCTCAGATTTATACCAACTTCCTCAAACCAGGAAACATAGATAAAATAAAAATAAGTAAACAAGATAAAATAAATCTAAAATTAAAAATGATTGCAATGAAATTAAGCATATTAGTCACTTCATCAGGAATGGAATGACTTCTTGCATTAAAAGACTGAGCCTGGTAGATTGAAATATTTTTTAAATAAAAATATATCTAATATGCTTTCTACAGGAAAATGATTTAAATAAAAGTAATAATGAAAAATAAAAATAGAATGGGCAAGCAGATAATAAAATTCCAAAATAAGCAAGAATAAAATTATTAAAACAATGAAAGATTAAGTTTAGAAGGATCAAACAAACATAACAAATATGAAAGGTGGAATTTAATAAAAAGTCAAATTATATAATTTTTTCCCTGGGAAAAATAAACTTGTTCAGCAAAATTTTGTTATAAATTTGAAAAGAAACTGATTAAATAGAATTGTGGTAAGATATATCAATATAACACTTAGAGGTGGACATACTGTCTAGACCAAACATATGTTAACAATATATCTTAATATTATAATCCACTTTAGAATTATCATATGATATAGGTCAAGTGATATTTTTCCAGAGAAGCATGTTCAGACACAATGTTAAATGAAATATCATGACGTGTAACCCCATTCAGATCATTCCAAAATGTCAGGATTTAGACTACAATTAAACTAGCCTTCCAGGGCTAAGGTTCTTGATTCTTTTATCTCTTTATGCAGGTCATATATGCATTCTAGATAAATATCTACTATCCCTACCCTACCACTCACAAAAGAAACCCACACAATATTCAGCAGCACTAGACATAAGAAATATTTGTAGAGCCTTCCTGCACCATTTATTGTTTTAAAATTTTAACACTTACTCCCAATTTTATATTGAGTGTTATACTAGTTTCTCTGAGTATAAAATCATGAAACTAGTAGACATGTTTTCTGCCCTCTTTAATGTCAGGTTTCAGTGGAGAAGATAGACAATATGTATATATAGTTATTATATACAAATCTCACAATGCTTTGGTACTTAGACATAGTTTTGTAGTAATCATCTCTTAAATATAGATATATCTTATAATTAATTGTATATCATAAATTAACTGAAAGCATTTATAGTTCTTTTTTTGGTGATTCATAAAATTATGGTGCATCCATCCTTTGCTTCTTCTGGGCTTTCAGAGGGCACGATGTATGATGTGTATCTGCTAGCCCACACGACTACTTCATATTATTGATGGTGACTAGAAAGCAGCATCTGTTTAGATGACTTTAACAAGGAAATCTCAAATCCAGTGAGAATAATTATGTTTCCTTAGCCTCAATGGCTGGATAGTATTTTAAAGATCTCAATGCCACAAATGAGGCAAGTTACAACTAAAGAAATAAAATTGCCCCTGTTTATTGGTAAAGACTCGTTAAACATTTTTGAAGGGACTATCATCTACTGGGAATTATATTATGATCATGATTATATAATGCATAAAATTTTGGAGCCAATAATAAGGAGCTATACAATCAATACTTAGTTATACAATGGATGCTTTCTAAGTTTTTTTATCTCATTTATTATCTCCATAATGTCAGGAAGTGGTCAAGATTTTTCCCAATTTTATACATATAATACATACATATATATATCAAAGGCATCTGTGGTATATAAAGAGATAGTCACATGAAATAGCATTGATACAGGTAACTGGAAATGAATGGGGCAGCAGAGTACCATGTTAGTGTCAGATACAGTTGGATTTTAATCCTCAAGTTTAGGTTTAGTTTCCTCATATGTAAAATGGGGAAAAATTATTTTTGTCCCCAGTGAGGTTTTGTTTTGTATGGTTTGAATGAAATATTGTATGATTAAATAGATGAGATCGTTATTTTTATTTTATATAATGAAATAAAATATGTTTCTCCTTTTATTAAAATGCATATCTCTAATTGGATGTACCCTTAAAGTCCTAGTGGAACTATCATCTTTGCACTGCTAGTCCTAAAAATAAAATCTCAAAAAATATGCTTGCTAAGCTTACAACCAGCTAGCTCTGAGTGATATTATGCTTTTGCTTGCAGTCAAGAATAAATGTGAAATCACAAATTGCATGGAAGGTTTCTACCTCAAGCTTCCTTATCTCAATTGAGGAATCCTGATGACATAAATGATACATTCTAAATTACAAGAATCATCTCATATCCTTATCCATCTACTAAACAGACTGTTTCTTTAAATACAGAGAAACCCTGAGTTTACTGTGCTGCAGTATTTACAACTAGAGAACTGTTTCACTCTACCATAGTGTGACTTGGGCAGAATGATAAACAGGAATATTATCATTTTGCAGGGCAAGGCATGGGCCAATTTAAAAATTACTAAATTATTCAGAAGCACTTGACTATCACATGTCATAGTCCAAAACATGCACCAAATTATCATGAACAAATTTTAAATGCTTACCTTTTAAGTGATAAATCAGTGAACATAAAGTATAAATTTCTTAGCTTTAGTGTATATATATTCTTTGTGATGTGCTGTATTTATTTCCTATGTACTGTAATCAGTGAATGTGGTTAGCATATCAATTTTGAGTTTTACTCAAGCTGCAGGTAACACTAATTACTGAGCAAGCAGTTAGACATCTGCATTGAATGTATCTGTATGCATAAAATATAATTATCCTTCAAAGCTGAACAATATGTTCTTATTAATTAATTTCAATATATGCACTTTATATTATTTTAGATGTATTTAGATGTAGACGTATTTTAGTCCATACCCAAGCAAATGTGTTCACAGTTTCTTCTCTAATTTTCTAGAGTAAACCCTGCCTATTTTATACAATAGGATGCCAACATGTTTCCTAGGGCAAATAATTAAAGGAATCTTGAAATATTTAGGCACTAAACCAAAAAACAAATATCACAGCAAACATGGAAAATATACACAAGTCAAGTTTTAAACAAACAGATGTATGTGTTCTCTTTTTTGGATAAGGATAAACATTTATAGTCTTTTTGTAAAATACATTTGAATTGCTGTTTTCCTTCCCTGCTGACAAAACAGATTAGCCCAGATGATTTCTGTCCATAAAAGGTTTTGCACTTTTGACTCAGCAATTTAACTGCTACCAAATTACCCCTTTTACCCACATTTTCCTTGTCAATTTTAGAGAAAAATTTGCATTTGTCTTTCTGGTTCTCTCTCACTTTACAGTTCCTTTGTCATTTGCCCTTTTCCTGATTTTTTCCCCTTAAACAGAAGTCCCTGGTGGAGAGGTTTTCCTTTCATCTGCCTACCTAGCAGCAATTTCTACCTGCAGATAACGTAAATGTGTTTTCAAGTAATGTTGAGTTTCAAATCAGAGAACATGTGCAGGTTAGATTCGATGCAGCTCAGGATCATTTTTGTTGGTTATAGTTTTAGAGCCAGTATCCCTAGCCCACATCTACTTTGAAGAATGGGTATGACTAAGACCTGTCAGGATACGATAGTGAAATTGAAACAAAGAAATGGCATGTATTATACTTAAACTACTTTCTTGAAGCATGCCCTTTGGCTTGAAATCACAAGTACGTGAGAATTAGAAGCACAGCTATCTATCCTTTAGGCTTTCCCTTTCCACTTTCACACCATCTCTTTCTAGCCATAAAATAGATTGAAGGGTCAGTAGAGCCAGGCTAAAGCATCATGACAAAAGCGTGGCAGGCCTCAGTGTAGTGGAGGAAGGCCTTTCTATCCCACACTCCGCATTGACCTTTTTAGATAATCATTAAAACCACAACCAAATCAGAGCACCTCTGAAGAAGGAACCTAACCATTATTCTTCTTAGTTTCTCCCTAGGCAAATTACAGTGTGTGCTACATAGGATATATTGAACAAATGATTGATGAATGAATGAATGAATGATCAAACAAGTGAAAAAACTGTCAATTGTCCATGAGGGTTCTATGCGTTCAAATGAAAATGAGATGCCTTTTTGTTATTGTTGTAATTGTTGATGGTGATGGTGGGGTATTTTAGCAGTTATTGGGAAAGTTGCCAGAGGGATGGGAGTAGTACCACAGGATCCGATTTCTTCTCTAGATGCATCAATCCTTTGCCTCTTCTGGGCTTCACAAGCACACCTTAAGACAAATTATAAGAAACTAAAAGGAAACCTCCATATTAGTTCCCATCAAGCAAAGTCTACCCAGGCACCGAAGCATTTAGATATGGCATTGTTCTACAGATTCTTTCACCAGATATCATCAACCCATTAAAAGAAGCACAAATACAAAGAAAGACAGTTAAATCAATGCTTTCTGGCCTTAGTGAAGCAGAATCAAATGACAAGGTAATGCACTGGAATGAGGAAGCTAGTACCATATTGTCCAAGGCTAAAATCAAATAAACTAATTAAGATGTCTCTCCTCTGTGTTCCTCCCATCCAATGGCCAATCAATTTTGCATGTATTCAGTAGCTCTGTCCCATTAGCTAGCATTATATAGACATAGTCATAGACCAAACTGGCCCTGGAAGGTTGGAAATGCTGATTCAGCATGTGCTTTTCTTTGAGGCCACAGCTCTGCTTAAAGGCACATTTTAATGAAAAGAGAATATATCAAGGTGTTCTGTTTTAGCACTTACCTGTTAAAATCCAGCTTAATTCACACACACACAGATAATGTATATCTAACTTTTCTGTATTAGACTTTGGAAAATGTCATTAATTTGCTTTATGGCACATGTTAAATGCTATTTCCTTTCTTTTTTCAAATGAATAATGGACCATAATAAATCCCCAACTTTTGTGTTTTGACAGATTAATTACATTTGCCATATTCTGGTAGTATGACGGCAAGGGTAAAAAGCCTGAAATTAAGCAGCCCTAGAATAATTTTGTCCTTTAAAAGGTGTGCTTTAACAAAATATAATGATGACTAAAAATGCTAAGATGCTGAAAATATAGTATGGATACAGAAAGATGAGTCAGAATGAGAGATTATATTGGATAGTGGATTATAAAATCATCAAATCCTGAATGAAAATTTAGGCATAACTATTGTTTGTAATACTTTCTCAAATAGCTGCATATTTATGTGAATTATTCTATGTGAAAAATAATTGGTTCTTAAGTTGTGAAAAAGCATATAAAGTTTACCATTAATTTTCAGGGGAATTTATATTCTTAATCTCCTGACTACTATGGACTTGGTTTCTAGGGACCAAAGCATGCATCTTACTAAATTCATTAGTTGTAGAGAATGGATACAGTTATGCTTCTTTTCAGTGTTCTTGTTACTGAATTCCTAATTTTCTGAATAATGAAATGTAATATGCATAGTTGTAACACATGATCTTTGAAGTCCCTTCTATCCCCAATGCTGGATGTATCTATCATCCTAATAATACGCAGATTTTAGTTGCTAAGGCTAGAGAAATACAAGGCAGAGAAATGAATCTCACCTCCCTTCCTAGAACTCAAGCCTTAGCGATAAAAATAAATTCTGCCACATAGGAATAGTTTAAGGAGACTAAATGATACGTATCTTTAAATTTTTATTTTGGTTTAGCAGCTTCTCCAATGAGAAAAAGTTGCTCGGGACTATTAAGGGTATGCGACTTCTAAGAGCAATGTTCACTGCCATAAGAGATTTTTTGAAGGTGAAAATCAGAGTATTGAATAAAACATGTTGATTTTGCAAGCAAAGGAAAAGATGGGATCTTGGCAGATCTTAGTAAATACTCAAGTGCCTAAATGCTTTGGGGGACTGATAGAAATAAGTATGAAAAATCTTTAGAAACGAGAACAATGCATCTTAATGGAAAAGACTTTACCCACACAACTTTCACCTTCCAAGAATTTGGCTAAAAGTAGTTCAAAAGGCAGGAAATTGGCATACTAATATTCTGTTTGAGAAGGAGATTAAATTAGGAAAATAGAATTTTTACTTTGATCTGATAAAAATTTCATCAATGTTTATATTTTAGCACATCATGATGCATACTCAATTATTGCTGCTAAATCCTGTTCAGAAATAGGTATGCCCTTTTCTGAAAGGGAAATTGGCTATGTGACAATATCTACCCAATATTTTCTTGAGAATTACATTAACTACAAACAACAATTGAACTACAATTCTATGGATGTATCTTGAAACTCAGGAATAAAAGAATGGTGTCTCTCTTTGCTATCCTTAACTATTTCAAGAAGTTGGTTTATCGTCTGCATTCTCCTCATATTAATTCAGGACTTCGGTGAAATAATTCAGGCAGTCACGACAAAGGATAAACATAAAAGCAAATCTATGGCAGGAAACAAGTGTTGGGGGAACTCTCACAGCAATGTAAGGTAATTTGGGAGTACAGCTAGTTGAATAGGGGGGTATCCAAGAAGCACTGGAGTCTTAATCCCAAGGATTCCAATAGCTAAACAGGAACTATGGTTTGAATATCCCCTCCAAAACTTATGTTGACAGTTGCTGTGGTGATGGTGTTAAGAGGTAGGAATTTTAAAAGGTGATCGAATCATGAGAGCAAGACCCTCATCAATGAATCAATGGCATTATTGCAGGAGCAGTTATCTTGAGAGTGGGTTGTTACAAAAGCAAGACAGGCTTTCTCTTGCTCCCACTCTGTTGTTCTTTTGCCCATACTCTTATCATATGACACCTTTTTATGATGTTATAAAGCAAAATGGAGGCCCTCGTCAAATTCCAGCATCTTGCTCCTAGACTCCCCAGTCTCCACAATTGTGAGAAAGAAATCTTTTTACTTTACAAATTACCCAGTCCATGGTATTCTGTTATAGCATGGGCTAAGACAATAAGAAACAAAATCTTTGTGGAAGACAGTCTTTTGATTTATAGGTAGGAAGGGAGATATCCTAGAAATCTGACCATAAGTAACTGGGATAGTAGACAGGGCAACAGGTTAAAATCCAGAACTAGGGAATAAATGTCCATGGGACTAGTCTAATGTTGAATGACAGGAGATCTGAAACTCAGAGCCCACAAAGATCATTTCTAGGCACCACAAGCTCTGGGTCTGATTAGTAGGAGATGAAGGGAGTAGTAAAAGATTGAATAGTAAGGAAGTATTTACTAGCCGGAGCTGGTGCCATTTAAACATTTGCATTTAACACATACAAAGTAATATGTGTGTGTGTGTGTGTGTGTGTGTGTGTGTGTGTGTGTGTGTGTATAATAGATATTGCCAATTATAACATAAAATAACAAAATAAACATCTAAGAACCCAGTTCCCAAACCAATTGATTGCTACAAATTACCAACACCATTGACTTCACCTGTGCAGTTCTTCCTTTTTTTATGCCCCTGCCTTTCTCCAGAGATTATAACTTTATTTGTAATTTTCGATTTCTTACTTACTTGCTTTTAAAATAGCTTTGTCACATATTTATGTGTTTATAAATAATGCATTGTTAGTTTTGGTTGCTTTTTAGCCTCCTAAGTACTGGGATTATAGGCATGGATCACCACGCCCAGCCTGCCTCTTATTTTTTTTTTAAGAGAAACACCCCTACACTAAGCTCATAAAACATTCCCCAATATTTTCATCATTTTACAAATGATCTAAGAAGAGAGAATTGAGACAAAAAGAAATAGGGAAACTTCAATGACCCCACAGAGTCTTCTTAGCACTTACTATATTCTAGGTATTATAAAAGAAGCTGGGTATTACAACACTTCATTTATATTTACTTTCCACACAATAATTCTGCTTAACTCTCTGCTTTTCCACATATGAGAAACCTGTACTGAGGATTATGGCCTGAATAGTAATTACAATAATCTTCTTAGATACCATGTACCATTATTAATTGCAGTATGTCTAGTGTTCTGGTTCTATTAGCTATCACCACCCATATTATGCAATTGCTAGGCCCTTTCTCAGTATCACTGGTTGTTTCACAAACAAGCTAGACATTTTTATTGAAGGTAGAATGTGTGTGTGTGTGTGTGTGTGTGTGTGTGTGTGTGTGTGTGTGTGTGAAATACGCCTTCCATGATTCCTAACTATGCTTCCCTGAGGTATATGTATAAGGAGAGGAAAGAGTAACTGTAATAGAATAACAATAATAACAGCACCTTATATTTTTCTAGGAGCCTTATTCAAGACATTGGACTTGGTGCTTTGTTTTTGTTTTTTTCTGAACCCAATGCGGAAGCACTACATTAGTTCAGCAAGATCCTCATACCATCTGAGCACCAGGTGCTTGATTAGACTAGTAAATGTTTAAATGGCAGAAAATGAAAATGGTCATGTTCTTTCTATGTAATTCAGAGGGGATTGTAATCTTCTTTATACATGTTTTCTCCTAAAGTAGGAGCATTACAATAAATGTGCCATGATAGTTGTATCCTAGATGAAGGTGATGGCATATCTCAGGATGGTCTTGTGTCCAAAGACGTGATTTCAAGTTCTGGGAACGGGTAAATATTTCTTGTGAAATGTTTATGATGTGGACTTAAATTATATTTTCTATGGATATGTTCTGAATATAAACTTTGAAGATGAAATAATTGCCTTCTTCCCAGAGAAGCTAACATGCCTTTTTCCTATTTCTTTCCAAGTGCCTACTTGGCCTAGGAGCCAGAAAACACCTTGAAAGCTAAGAATGTGACTTAGTGCTGATGGATTAATATCAATCAAATCATTTTAATAATGTTACTCATCTATTGATTTCATAGTATCCTCAAGTTGCAGACACTTATGAATTAAAAAAGAAACTAGAGTTCAGATAATTATACCTGCTCAGTTCTCTTATTAAAAGCTCGTTTGAAGGACCGTTTATGCCTATGGTTAGTTTTTAAGACTGACATTATTACCATCCATATTAAGGATACAATGTTCAAAACTCATGCCCACAAGCCAGGTGGGTGTGGTAGTGCATGTTTGTAATCTGAGTACTTGGGAGGCTGAGACAGGAGGATCACAGGTTCACAGCCAGCCTCAGTAACTTAGTGAGGCTCTCTGCAATTTAGTGAGACCATGTTTCAAAAGAAAAGGATAAAATAGGGCTGGGTATGTAGCTCGGAGGTAGAATGCCCCTGGGCTCCATCCCAAGTAGCACACACACACACACTTCATGCCTCTATAATAGACACACATGTAGCAGCTTCATTAGAGTCGCTGTAGGAGAAAACCTTCCTTTAGTCACAAGCCATGATTGATGTTTTATAGGATTTGTGGTGGTTGGAAATTCTCAGTTGTGACCCACTGATCATGTATCAAAATAATCCACTTTATCTCCTACTGTTCACTGCCATTGCTTTGTCATATTGTTTTGAGACTCAATACACCATATATTTATAACAGTTCTTCTGACCCCCTGGTTTGTGATTGGTCGGCTTGGGCTCACCACACAATACAGGTAAGGCACTTTGTAAAATCTCACAAGACTAAGACTACTAATAATATAGCAGCTTCTTTAAGACAGCCCCACTTTATTTTATTTTTTTAATGATTTTATTTTATTTTTTTAATTGGTGCATTGTAATCATAGATCTTTGTTAGATAGAAGCTGATAAAGGCATACATGCACACATTTCTCACTTAACCTTTCCCCAATTCCTGTCCCACTCCCTTGCCCTCCCTCCTTCTCAGGTTCATATTAGTGATTGACTTTGTTTGTGAAAGCACTAAAATCTTCCTGTAATGGAGAAGCAACTTTTATAATAATGACAGTATGATTTTATATTTAAGAAGTTCTTTACAGTTTCTAAAGACCTCAGTATCCATCATCTCATATTGTCCCTGCAATAACTTTATTGTATGAACAACAGGTTTAATCTCCCCCAGTAAATAAATGAGAAACTAATAGCAATAGAAAGTTAATTGACTTCCTTAGACAATAGTTTTTTATAAATAGCAGGGCGAGACTTAAAGACACAGACTATTGTCCTTACTTTTTCAAAATAAAGTGATTTGAATAGATCAGTGTTTTCCAAACTTGTTCTCTGAACCCTACCACAACAACTTAAACCACAGAAACTCTGCTTTTTTCTCACCTTATAAATATTTGAGCTCTGTACAATATTTATAATGAAAAGAACACATGTCAGGACATTAAATGAAAAAAAATATTTAAAAACTATTGTAATATATTATCTCCATCTCTGATTTTTCTTTCTGTGATTAATCAAGCAGTAATATATAAAAGTCCTTTTCTTTACTACTTATGACTTCATTATTGCAATAACATATTATCATCATCCTGGCCAGTTAGTCATAAGCAAAATAAATACCATCCTATTTTCACTAACAAATACATTGCAAATTTACACACACAAACACACACACACACACACACACACACACACACACACACACATACACACAGACTTTTTCTGGTTTGGGTTTAGCACCTGTAGGTTTGAAGCCCATGATTATGTAATCTTGTGACAGAATGTAGTTTGACCCATTCAATTTTAGAGAGTTCATGGTTCATCAAGACAACTAGGACAGTTTGATCCACCACTGAGTAACATAGAATTATGCAGGTGCGAATGAAGACATCAGCTGCCATCAAGCTGTGAGGAGAGGAGATATAGTAATGTAGGGAAAAATGTGCAGACCAAGCAGATTTTTATGTGTTTGAAAGTCTCCCATTTGCATAGGGATGGATTTAGTTCATTTTCTAGGTAAGAAGAGTTAGGTCATGAATATAACAACAAGCAATAGTGCAAAAAATATTGTCATTAGATAAGAAGAAAATAATTGGAAAATGAAAAATTTTAAGTAATTTCATAATAGCTACAAAATTATTGAATAGATAGGAATGACTGTAACAAAAGATATACAAGACTTCTCAACATAAAACTATAAAACATTGTGAAAATATTAAGGACCCAAATAAATAGGGGTTGGAAAAGTCAACTTGTTAATATGGCAATTCTTCCTATAAATCTATAAAGTCAAAGCAATACCATTCATAATCCAGCAGGAAATTTTGTATACATTGATAAGCTGACTCTAAAATGTATATGGAAATATAAGGGACCTAGGATATCCAAGGAATTTTGAAAAAGAAATGAAGCTGGATATCTTACTCAATATGAATTCAATATATACTACAAAGCTACTATAAACAAGAAATCATGGCACTAGCATACAGATTGGCAAACAGACCAAAAGAACAGAAATAGACCCAGACTTCCATGATTATTTGACTTTTGACAAAGGTGACAAAACAATGGTAGGAAGTCTTTTTAAAACCCATACTAGAATAATCCCTATTGAGGGATGGGGATACAACCTTGACCTCAACTTTATACTATATACAAAAATTAATTTGAGGTTCATAATGTACTTAAACATAAAGGCTAAATCAGTACAGCATAAAATTAAAATAAAACAAAAACCCTCTTTGTGACTTAAGGGGAACACAAAAAGTAAAACTCATAAAAATATAATATACTATAGCAGAAAACTTTAAAATTTCTTAATAAAATATACATATAAGAAAATGAATACATGTATATATATTGTATAATGATCAGAAAGGTATTTAGCATACCAATAACCTGAAATATTTATCATTTCTTTGTTTTAAATAGGCAAGCCAAAGATTAGAAGAACATAATTGAAAAACAAAAGTTTGGTGTTCTGGATATATTAAAGAAACTTATAAGCTAATATTAAATAGATCAAAACCCAAATTAAAAAAGAGTTAGTAGTTTGAATCAAAATGAATAAATGGTCAATAAGTACATTAATGTAAGAGCTCAACAGCATTAGTCACCCAGGAAATGTAAATTAAAACCACAAAAAGGTACTATTATACATTTTACAGATTTGCTTATTCAAAAATATTGACAGCACCAAATGTTAACAAGGATATAGAATCATGAATTTTTGGTCAGAGTGTGAAAATGTTTAAACAAGCTGGGTGTGGTGCACTCCTGTAATTCCAGGACCTGGGAGACTGAGACAGGAAGACCATAGATTCAAAGCCAGTCTCAGCAACTTAGGGAGACCCTGTTTCCAAATATAAAGTAATATATGATTGAGGGTATAGGCCAGAGGTAGAATGCCCCTGTGTTTAATCCCCAGTAACACACACACACACACACACACACACACACACACACACACACACACACACGTTAAAACAACTTTAAAAAGAGAGTACTAGAATATTTCCTATCATGACAGTTACTTTCAGGTGTCAACTTGAATGAATTAGGGAATGCCTAGAAATCTGATAAAGCATCATTTTAGTGATGTTTATGAGGGTATTTTCAAAGGAAGTAAGTATGAGTCTGAGAGAACTTGATAGGGGAGAGCCATCCTTCATGTGGATAAGCACCATACAAATGGCCAGGGTCTCAGAAAGAACGAATGCAAAAGATAAACTTGCCTCCCTTTTCCCTCTCCAGAAATTTGATAAGTTTGTCTTTTGCCTTGCACATCAAAAGTTCAGGCTTTCTGGACTTTGGGTCCTAGAACTTACACCCAGAGCCCCCTCCCTGGATTCTCAGTCTTTCTGCCTCAAAACTAGAGTTATACCATTGGCCTCCATGGTTCTGAGGCTTTCAGACTTGTAATGAGCCACACTATCAGCATTCCAGGTTTCTCTACCTTCAAGATGGCTTGCAGTTGGGCTTCCCAGCTGCCATAATCTCATGAGCCAATTTCCTTATAGAGTTCCTCTTATATATTTATGTATATAAACTACTGCTGCTTTCTCTTTGGAGAATACACTTCTTAAACTGGAATTTCTTAGAGAACTAAACATAGACCTTTCACACCTGGGCATATCTAAGAGAAATGAAAACACACATTCACAAATTGACTAGTGTAAGAATGATTGTATTCAGTATCTGTTGCTGAATAACAACCACAAAGTTAGTGGCTTAAAACAAAGAATATTCATTATTTCTTGATTTCCATGGGTCAGGAATACAAGTACATGTTAGCTGAGTCTTGCAATCAAGGTGTCATCTGGGACACATTTTCACTTTGAGGGTCAGTTGGGGAAGAATCCATTCCAAAGTTCACTCAGGCTGTTTTGAGAAATAAAATCCTTATAGTTGTGGTGCTGTGAGCCCCACTTTCTGAGTCACTATTGATTAGAGATTATCTTTATCTTCTTAACATATGATCTTCTTAAATGTGACTGCTTACTTCTGCCAAGCTGACTCAGGAGAGTCTCTAGAAAGAATCTGCTAGCTCTTTCTAGATAGTGATGCACACCACTTGATAGTGACATACCATCACCTTTTCTGTATTCTGTTGTTTAGGATCAAGTCACAGATATTCCCTACACTCAAGGTCAGGGGAACATAAAAGCACATGAACACCAGGAAGGGGAAATGCCCCTTGAGTCTATTGACCACAATGTTTATAGAAGGTTTGTTCATAATAGCAAACAAATACTGGAAAAAGCTAGAGTGTCATCAACAGGAAAAGTAATAAAATGTGGTATTTGTTACAAAGGAATACTACTCAGCAATGATAAGGTACTGTTGATATATGTAAGAACATTGAATAAATCTTCAAAACATGTTCATTAGTGAAATAAGCTTCATACAATCTTTATATATCATATTATTTCATTTATGTAGCATTCTACAATAATAAAAATTAATTTATGATGAGAAAAATCAGAATAATGATTGTCCCTAGGGGATAGATATGGGCTTCGTTAGAAAGGACATGAAGAAACTTCCCAGGATGAAGCAATGTTTAATATCAGTTTTTTAAAGCAATGTGCGATTGGTAGTTCTACTTAAATATCTAATGTGGTAAGAGTCATGTATCAGTGACACTAATAAAATGTATACTGGTTTCTATGGGTTTTTTTCTGAGTTTATCATTTAGTTAGGCTTCAAAATGTTTCTGAGATAAAATTTGTGAGATGTTTCATTACAAAAAATTCAGAGAATAAATATAAAAGAAATGTAGAAAAGTCACCACTTTGAAACTTTCAGTGTAATAGATGATTCAGGTGATTATGATGGATACTAAAACCATTGGGTCAAAGAATATTGGAAAACATGACAACCACATGCTCTCAAATGATCATCCTCACAGATTACATATTGATTGAAAAAAGGAAAAGATACTGTATAGTGGAGAAATCTGGTATAAACAACATTAAATGAGAAATTAAACTTAGCATCACTTAGAGATGAACTGAGAATATGTGCTCTTGATATGATACCAGTAAAAAGTATACACTATTTCTGTAGATTTTTCTTGCCAAATAGTTTTAACTTGAACCATGAAAAGACAATCTGACATACATGGCCTGAAATCCTTAAAAATGTCATTTTTAGAAAAGACAAAAAGCCAAAGACAGCTGTTTTAGATCAAATAAAGCTAATGAGAGATACTTATCAAACATGATAAGTGAATTTTGAATGTATCCTGGATTTAAAAATAAAGCACTAAAAGACTTTGGGAGATCCTTTGGGGAAATTTGAGCATATATTATTAGATAATATTTCTTTAATCATGCTAAATTTTTTGGATGTGATACTAGTATTGTGGTTATTTAAGGTAATACCTTATTCTCAGTATATATATACTGAAGTACTTAAAGGTGGAAGTTTTATGGTATCTGAAACTTCATTTCCAATGGTTCAGCAAAATAATATATATTAATCATCTATGCATGAGCGAGAGAGAGGGAGAAGCAAATTTGACACTACGATAATTGGTGAATCTAAGCTAAGTGTGTACATGTTCCTACTTCAACTTTTCTGTAGGCTTTAAGTTGTTCAAAAACATCTGTGAGACTATAATTCTACTTTTAGCCATGATGGAGTACTTAGTCCTAGACTAGCCTTCACACTGAAAATAACTATAAAACTTGACAAAATATATGGAACAATGGTTTGTAGATAGTGCACAATGGGTAGCACGAGTTACAATTACTGACAGAAAAGAAACACAAGAAGTAAACTCCATTATTGCCCTGGATTTCTGCCATGAGTCTCTTTCAAATTTATATTCCATAGAGGCAGAGCACAGAGACTGGCACTCTTGCTGAGATAAAGAGAGAGAATTCAGAGTTTGGTGCTGAGTAGGTGGCTAGAATGTATGAGTCAGAATAACAAACAAGAGGAAACTCTACAGAAAAGAAGCACCAGAAATTTGCAGAAAGGCCCCAATGAGTCTTTAGCTGAATACTAATCTGCATATGTGTAAGGAAAAAAAAAACTTTTGAAGATCCATGAATTGAATGAAGATTCAGCGTTAGCAAAGGACTAACAATCACTCAAATTCTGACCATCCAGATAGAAGACATTCAGGTAAGACCTGAGAAAGAACATACCTGTTACATGGCTACTTCAACTCTCAAACAAGCAATACTCTAGGCTTGTCCTAATGAAGCTTAAAAACAAGTCTTTAAAAATCAAGCTGATGCATAAGTAAACTGATTACCTACCAAAACAAAACTCCATGGTCCTTAAAATAGTATAAACAACTTTAGAAATTCAAGGATATAGCAATCATAAAGTACATGTAATTTTTTAAAAATATTATATATGTGAAAGAATATTGAAATATGACCCAACATCAGGACAAAAAGCAATAAAACAACCTAGAAATGAGACAGATGTTAGGATTAGCAGAAAATCAGTTTGTAAGGGCTATTATAAATGAGTTCAAGGATTTGAAGAAAAACATGGGCATCATGAATAAACAGATGGAGAAATCTCAGCAGACAAAAGAAAACTACAAAAAAGAACTAAATGGAAATTTGAGAAATTAAATGTATTACAAATCTAAAATAAGAAATCAATGCATATGCTTAATAGCAAATTCAACGCTAACAAAGAAAAATCAATAAACTTAAAAACAGAACAACAAATCTATACAAATTAAAGAAGCCTAGAAAAAAGAAAGATTAAAAAATAAGCAGAGTGTTAATAACCTGAGTAACAGTATCAAGCAGTCAAATACACATGAATGATTTCCAAGAATAAGTGGACAAAGATTGGGACAGAGAAGAAAATGTGTGAAGAAATATTGACCAAAAATTTTCAAATTACATGAAAAATATAAACTTACAGATCTAAGAGTCTAAATAAACATCAAGCAGAATAAACACAAAGAAACTCACATTTAGGGACTATCATAATAAAATTACTTGAAATCATATGTAGAGAAAAAAAAGACACATTATGTATAAGAGAACAAAAATAAGAATGTTGATTCTTCTCCAAAACAATATAAGCAAGAAGACAATGAACTGATATCCTTAAACATCGACATACTGAATGATCTAGAATTTGATATCCAGTGAAAATATACCTTAAAAATGAAGGTGTATTTTCAAATAACGATGACTTGAAGTATAAGAAACTATAAGAAATGAACTTACCAGCTAGAATCTTAGAGCTACAGAAAGTGATATTCTGAACACAGAGATAGTGTTATTTAGAAATATAAGAAAACATACCATGCAAACCCCCAATCATAACAATTTTGGAATGAGTATGAAAATATTTAAAAAATTAGTCTTTAGGACACAAATATAACTATAGGAAAAGCAGACATATTTCATATTGACAAAATTATCAACAAATCAAGAACTTATCAATTTCATTATGCTTATGTACCTAACCAAGTTTCAAAATATATGAATAAGAACTCACAATACTATAGGGAAAAAAAAACAGAAAAAAGTATAGTTGGAAATCTTAACACTCCATTCTCAGTAATTGCAAGAATTACTACACCAAAAGTTTGTTAGGATATGCATGATTTGAATAACATTGTCAACCAAGATTAACAAAAAGTAATCCCACAGAACTCAGTAGTCCTTCTATCACTGTGTTAAGACAGCAAGAAGGTACTGTTTATGAAGAAGTCCCCCACCAGACACAATCTGCCAGCAATTAGATCTTGGATACCCCAGTCTCTAGAACTATGAGAAATAAATGCAGTTTACAGTAATTTGTTATAGCAGCTTGAACAGACTAATACAATATTCAATGGTGCAACATGCACATTTTTTTCAAGTGCACATGGAATATTCACTATCCTAGACCATATGCTGATCTTTTAGTTAATTGTCAATAAATATAAATTGCTTAAAGTTATACTGAGTGACTATGGTAAAATTCAAAGAGAAAGAAACAGAAATCAGTAATAGAGATATGAAAAATCCCCAAATATTTAGAAATTAAACAATGTATCTTTAAATAAATCATCATTTAAAAAGAAATAATGGAGCCAGATGTGGTGGCACATGCTTATAATCCCAGTATTTGGAAGACTGAGACAGGAAGATTGCAGTTTCATGGCCAGCCTCAGCAGCTTAATGAGACCTTTTACAATGTGGTGAGACCTTGTTTCAAAATAAAAAATAATAACAATGTTGGGCTGGTTTCAATCCCCAGTAACACAAAAATTAAATAAATAAATATAATCAATGGGAGAAATTAGGACACATTTTGAAATGCATGAAAATGAACACATAGAATAGCAAAAGTTGTCAGATACTGCCACTAAAGCAGGGTCAAGAAAGAAACTGATAGTTTTAAATTCTGATTTTAGAATATAATAAAGTACTAAAATGAATTATTGAGGCTTACTCTTAAATAAATTAAAAATAGAAGAGTAAATTAAAACTCAACTCAAGCAAGTAAACCAAATAATTTAAGACAGAAGTGAAATGATTAAAATAGAAAAGGGATAGACAATACAGTAAATCAAACCCAAAAGTTGTTTTTAGAAAAGATTGATAAAATTTATAAACTCTAGGTAGTTTATAAAGGGAAAAATAGAAAAAAAACCATAAAGTATGAATAAAGATCAAGAAAGAAACACTTTTTTTTTTTTTTTGCGGTACTGGGGATTGAACTCAGGGGCACTCTACCTCCGAGCTATACCCCCAGCCCTATTTTTTTTTAATTCATTATTTTGAAACCGGGTCTCACTAAGTTGCAGAGTGCCTCACTAGGTAGCTGAGGCTGGCCGCGAACCCGGATCCTCCGGTCTCAGCCTCCCGAATGCTGGGATTACAAGCGTGCGCCACCACGCCCGGCTAAGAAAGAAACACTTTTATAAATCCTATAAATATTATGAGCATATGAAAGCATATGATGAACAACTTGATGACAATAAATTTGACAATTTGAGGAAATGGACAAATTATTTAAATGACAAAAATTACCAAAATTGACACAATAATTGTTTAATTTTACTAGCTATATATTTAATAAATTAATTGAAATGGCAGTTGAAAATTCTCCAACATGGTTTAATGGTAAATTCTATTAAATGTTTAAATGAGAAATTATAATATGTGAATTTTATCAGAAAATAGAGGACATTCCCTAACTCATTGTGTGAGGCCAGCATTATAATGCTTCTAACCAGACAAAGAAATTAGAAGAAAATCACAAACTAATTTTTATTGGTTTACTATCCATATGAAATATCTGTAAATTCTTCATAGCAAGATATAAAAAGGATAAATATTATGACTAAGTGTGGTTATCTCAATAACTCAAGGTTGAACTAATCGGAAAAAATAGATCAATACAATTTAAAACTTCAATAGGATAAAAATTAAAAATCATAACATCATCTCACTTAAATGCAAAAGAAGCACTTTACAAAATTCAAGATGCATCCATAGTAAAAACTCTTAGGAAACTTGGAATAGAAAAGAAAATGTCTCAATATTACAAAAAGCATCTACAAAAGTACACAGCTAATATCAAACAATGTCAAAGATTGAACACTTCTATAAAATTTGGAACATGTCCTGGAAGTCTGCTTTCAACATTTCTCATCAACATTTTACTGGAGGCCCTAGCCAGTGAAATAAGTCAAGGGAAATCAGAAAACCAAAACCATTGCAAAGGAAATAGCTAAAATCCCTTTATTTTCAGGTGACATAATTTGATCTGTAGACTATTCCAAAAAAATCTAGAGAAAAACTTCTACTGATAACTAATAGGTGAATTTAGTAAGGTCACATAATACCAGACAATAGCCAGAAAGCAATTATATCTATGTACTAGCAACAATTAAAAATTAATTAAAAGTAATACATTTACAGTAGGATCAATGAGATAAAATACTTAGCAATGAACTCATTTAAATATGTCCAGGACCTCTACATTAAAAGCTAAACAACATTACTGGGAGACACTCACTACAAGAGACCTAAATAACTGGAAGATAAATGGTGTTTATGGATCAGAACACCCAAGAGCGTTAAGACGTCAGTTCTCCCCAAATTGATCTGTCGTTTCAATGTAATCTCAATTAAAATCTCAGCAGGCTTTTTAAAAACCAAAATAGAGAAGCTAGTTCTAAAATATATATATGGAAAAGCGAAGGACCCAAAATAGCCGCAGCAATCTTGAAAAAAGGTAAAACAAAATTGGAGGATTTACACTATCTGATATCAAGGCTTACTATAAATCTACAGCTATCAAGACAGTGTGGTTGTAGGTTAAATACAGACAAATAGATCAATGGAAGAGACTAGTGACCAGATTAGATTCATACTTGTAGACTCTATTGATATTTTACAAAGGTATGAAAGCAATTCCATAGATAAAGAGAAGTCTTTTCAACAAATGGTGCTAGAATAACTGGACATCAATATAAAGACACAGTCTCTACTTCAAATTGTACACAAATATTATTCTAGATAGATCATAGAGATAAACCTAACAGTTAAATTACAAATCATCTAGATGTAAACAGGAGACTCTCTTCACAACAGTTTGGTAGGTGAAGATTTCTTTATCAGTATCCAGAATATGCTAATTAAAAAAGGAAAAGTGGATAAAGTGCATGTCAAGAAAATTAGTCTTCCTCTCATGAAAAGATGCCAATAAAAATGAACAAAACACAGACTAGAAGAAGATAGTTGTAACATAACTTTAATAAAGGACTCCGACTTTTTAAAAACAAAGATAAACAACTCAATGCAATAAGTGAGCAAAATTCTTACAAACAATAATAAAGAGGATGTGGGGAAATAGGAATTCTTGTGCACTGTTGGTAGGATTATAAATTAGTACAACCACTATGGAGATTAGTATGAAGGTTCCTCAAAAGACTCAGAATGGAACCACCGTATGAACCAGCTATACCACTTCTTGATATCTTTCCAAAAGAATGAAAGTTAGAATACTATAGTGATATATGCATAACCATGTTTATTAACAGCACAGTTCACAGTAGCCAAACTATGGAACCAACCCAGGTGTCTACCAACAGATGCATGGATAATGAAAACATGGCCCATACATACAATGGAGTTTTATTCAGGTATAAACACACCACACACACATTATAGTGAGATCAGCCAGACTCAGAAAATTAAGGGCTGTATGTTTTCTCTTATATGTGGAAGTTAGAAAGCTCATAGAAAAGAGATCTCATGAAAAGGAAGAGAAAGACAGTAGAGTAGTAGAGGGGGAGGTTTGGAGAAGGAAACAAATCAAATAATGTTATGTACATACACAAATGTATCACTATAAATCTCACTATCCTTTTCAGAAAGGGAATAGATGAGGGAGGCAGCTCTCAGCAACCTAGTGAGACCCTGTTTCCAAATAAGAAATAAAATTGTGCTGGGGATGCAGCTCAGAGGTAGAATGCCCCTGGGTTCAATACCCAGTACCACACACACACACACACACACACACACACACACACACACACACACACACACACACACTGAAAGCGAAACACAGAATGACCTGCTAAATTTGAATTTCAGATAAAAAATCCACTCATTTTAGTGTATATATTGACCAAATATTATATGTTATGCTTATGCTGCATTCTTATCGGTTTACTTGTCAACACTATATTAATTTCACTTTTATCATGAAGGGCAGAGAATTTTTATCTTGTCTAAATAAATTGGATTTTATTTTGCATAAATGTAAATTAAGGAACTTTTTTCCTTATTTTTAATCATTTTGTTTGACACAAGCTTTCCTTAGGGTCCTGCTCTGTCACCATCTTCCATCCTAAGTATGACCAACCAGGATTTAATAATTCCTAATACTCATTCATTTAGAAAGGTGATCAGTTTCTCTTCTTTTTTCTTTTGTGATACTGGAGATTGGACCCAGGAGAATTTTACTTACAAGCTACACCCCCAGCCCTCTGTTAATTTTTTCATTTTGAAACCGGATCTTGCTAGATTGCTAAGCATCTTGCTAAGCTGCTGACACTGTCCTTGAACCTGTGATCCTCCTATCTCAGCCTCTCAAGTACTGGGATTATAGGCTAGCACCACCACACCTGGCCAGCTAAATTCTCGAGCAAGTACTTCACAAAGGAAAATATCTAAAAGGCCAATAAGCACATGAAAAGTGTTCAACACCATTAAGTTATCAATTAATACAAAGTAAAACTATGATGTGATGCCACTATATACTCACTAAAAGGCTAATATTTAAAAGACTGATGATAACAAATGTTGACAAGCATGTGAAACACCTGTCACTCTCAAACACTGATGATGAATGTGGAAAATGTTAAATTGCTATGAAAACAGTTTAGCAGTCGTTTCTATAGTTAAACATGTACTCTCCACTGTGGTCCAGAATATATTACCCAAACTCCATATGTTGAAACTTCATTGCCAATTCGATAGTCTTTGGAGGTAAAACCTTCAGGAGGTGATTAAACTATGAGGGTACAGCCTTCAAAATGGGATTAAGAACCTCTAAAAGGGCTGGGGGAAACTAGCATTCACTCAGTTTTGCCCTTCGGTCCTCTCCGCCATGTGAGGACCCAGCACTCATCCTCTCTCAATGATGCAACAGAAAGATGTCTTCTTGAAAGCAGAGAGCGAGAGCAGACCTCACAAAACACCAAGCTGAAGGAGCCTTGATCTTGGACATCCTCAAACTGCATAACTGGGAGAAATAAATTCCTATTGTTTATAAATTACCCAGATATAGCAGCACAAATGAACTAATATACTTTCCATATAACTCAGTAGTTGCATTCTAAAGGAGTTACTCAAGAGAAATGAAAACCTAGATTAGCAAAAAGCTTATATAAGAAAATTCACAGCAACTTTAATCAAAATAAGCTAAAAACAAACTAAATGTCCATCAACAGGAGAATAAAATAATTGTGATATGCGTATACATTAGAATTCTACTCAACAACCCAAAGGCATGAATTATTGATAAATGCCACAACATGGAAGAATTTCAAGAACATTATGTTTACCAAAAGAAATCAGTCACAGAGTTAATTCGATATGGTTCTATTTATATGAAGTTATAGAGCAGGTAAAAGTAATCAGTGGCAAAAGAAATCAGAATAATTGTTACTTCTGAGGATGGCATCGGGGATTGACTGGGACAAGGGACAAAAAAACCTTTTTGAAATGTGATATATTATATTCTATATATGTGCCTGAGAGAAAAATTTATTAAAACTGATCAGTACATTTGAGATCTGTTTCTTTCACACTAGAGCTCAGTAGAAAAGAGTTCAGAAATATGAAAGCAAGAAAAAGGGTTGGTGATAGGAGTGAAGGATATTTTTAAATAAAGTAAATTAAACACACTACTTGAAACCTTTACACTTATTCCTAAAGTTAGGTCACACATTTTAATACACTGTCAGAGGTACTTTCCTCTTTGGGGTCTGAATTGAGATAAGGTTCAAAACCTTAAATCTAATTTTCTCCTGAAATCTTCCTTTCAAACAATGTATCAAAGGAGGCAACATTTTCTCATAAGTTAAGCAGAAGAATTGATAAAAATATCCAGAAGGAAAGATACTTATTTTCATAATCAGAGCTGTTCAGTTTCCAATGAGGGCCTTAAAATTTTTCAGTGTTACATAAATTGTTTAATGTAGTTCAGTTTAGCTGGAATATCTTTCTAAGTTTAGTAATTCCCCAGGGAAAATAAATATGATGATGACTTTACACACATAAAATATATTTTTTGCTAGTTAAGGATGCCTGAAAAGACAACACAAAGTGTAAGAATATATACTCCTCCACTAAAAAGAAATTAAACCTGAACTTAGATCTCACAAAATGTTTCCAAGAATATGTTAAAAATATAGATGAACTTCGAACCATAATATTCTATATAATTTCTATCATAGGTATCGCACCAAATTTCTCCAAATAAATCATTTCTGATTCTGATGGTTTGAGTCAGACCATCTTTTAACTAGCTTTCTGCTCCAACCTTCTGTTTGATTTTAGGCAAAAATAGCAAGTATATGTGTATACTACACATCATGTCACCAAAACCAAATTATGTTGTAGGACACCTTAATAACAATCATTGTCTCCTGCACAACATTTGTAAAAATATGTAATAGCTGTCAATCACCAAAATGTATAAATCTAATTGACAATTAGTGGAGCTCAGTTAAAACCATGGAACTTTCATTCAACACCTTTAAATGGATGAAATGTCCTAATGAGAAATACTTTTTATAGAACCTGCTTCAAAATTTTGAAAAAGAGGTAAAAGAGAAGCCCTCAAGTGATAAAGTCTCTGCTTCCTTAGCAGGGGCCTACCTGATTTCTGATTTCCATGTTTTCTTCAAGAGCGTAATTGAACTTCATTGTTTATACTTTTCGTTTTCAATTAACATCCTCTACAAAGTGTGAATTCACAGAGCCTAGTTTGGCAGTTTCATACTTAACAAAAAGTTTCTGCATGCCTATTTTGGAATAATTTAAATAAAAATTCTGTAGATAGCAGGTTTGTGTTGAAAGGAATGAGTACCCTACTGTGCTTAAGTTTATTGCAATCAGAGTAGGGCACCTGAATTTGATTTGGCTAAAATAATCCATCTTTCTCCCTACTAGAGATATGTGTGTATTTCATGTTTTGAATCTAGGGCATATAAAAATGGTACTCTATGAGGCCAGCCTCAGCTACCTAGTGAGGCACTCCGCAACTTAGTGAGACTCGGTTTCAAAATAAAGAATAAAAAATAGGGCTGGGGGTATAGCTCGGAGGTAGAATGCCCCTGAGTTCAATCCCCAGTACCGCAAAAAAAAAAAAAAAAAAAAAAATGGTACTCTAAAATATATAGCCCTACTGTACAGAAACTACCATTAGAAATATACTTTCATATGTGAAAATACAGATTCATTCCAGCATGGTGTTTCCTCTTAGCTTACCTTACACTATATGCTCTACGTCAAGAGAATAAGACACTGCATTTTCTAAAGAAGATTATTATTTGTAAAGATGAGCTTTCCTTGGTTCTGGGAAGTGTTAGAAATTATTTCACCATACAGTTGTACTTTATAAAGAAGAAAAATATTTCATAGATTCATTCACAAATCATAGAATCACAAAAACCTTCTAAGGTCACTGGTTTTATTTTACAAGTGAAAAATAAATGTCTGGATTTTATCATTTACACTTACCAGGATTAAATGCCCATAATCAGGTGACTTTGACTTCTTCCATGAAATTCTGAATCTTTTATCCATTTTTTTTTCTGTACTGGGGATTGAACTCAAGGGCATTCTACCTCTGAGCTATACCTCCAGCCCTATTTTTTATTCTTTATTTTGAAACAGGGTCTCACTAAGTTGCGGAGGGTCTCACTAGGTAGCTGAAGCTGGCCGCGAACCCGGATCCTCCTGTCTCAGCCTCCCAAATGCCTGGATTACAAGCGTGCACCACCACACCTGGCTTTCTTTTATGCATTTTATTGATAGCATAAGAATCTACTCTCACAGTGGGACTTGTTGCAATGCGTACCTTCCAATGGTTTGGCATTATTGTTCAAGTTGGGCTGAAATGTAGGTTATATTGTTGAAACATTCTGTAAATGATAGGCAAAGATTATAGTAAATCAAGTCAGACTTTCTTGATCAATACTTCAGAATAGTTTAAATGAAGTTTTATTTCCGTTTAAACAATTTCTCTACAGAACATTTTTCATTTGTATATGCCAGTACGAAAAAATGATGCAAAGTGCAATTTAAATACCTAAAAATCTTCACACTCGTGCAATTGGAGATTCGAGAGAATTCTTACTTATATTTTGACCCCATTTTTAAAAAGTACTATTGTCCCTGGAGCAGTAGAGGTATGGGTTGGCATTATCAGAATCTAAACATAAGGAAAAATTAAAGAATATTCTGTCAGCAAAGTTAGAAGGAATCATGGTATATGGATTATTTTTCCCCAGAGATGGCTATATTGATATATACTACCTTCTATGATAGTAAGACTTAAGAGCTACAGGACTAATATAATAAGAAAATAAGCCATTTATGGGTAAAAATGCAATTAGTAGATGCCAGTTTGCAAACTGTAAAAAGATAACATGCACATTTATTTTTTTCATATTCTGCAACTTTACAAATTTATACTCAGCACTTCCCTAAACCCCAGGGATAGCTCACAACACTGTACTATCAAGATTCAAAAATAAAAATAATGCTTTGGCTCAAAGACATAATACTTCACATAAAGCATTCTCTCAAAATAACAAACCAAGGGAATAATTTCACAGTTAATATGTTGATATAATGCCACACAATTCTATATTTCTTTTTTGGCATTTAAGAAAAGATATTTAAACATTTTAAAAACAGGATTACAATTTTCATTGTATAAAATTATGTTTGAGTAGTACCTTTCTTGGATATTGGAATTTAAAACCATAGAAAAGTAAATAATAAATGAAGGATGGCTAAGAATTAGCACTGGAAGAATGAGAGGTAATTGGCAAACAAAACATGAATTCTATCAAGGTACTGATCTATGTGGCCTCACAGAGAGGCCATGGATAGAAAAGCATGTGGTCAAGTTTCCAGGAAAAGAAAAACATTCTAATCTTGCAGTCCTCAACCCTGTATGACCAAAGTTGCTTTGGAAATGATATGGAGAGATTGTGCAATATGAATCCCGAGAGCTGTGGCAGTAATATCCTGAGTCAAGCCAGCACCTTTACTAGGCCTCCTATCAAAATGGCACAGTGACTATATGGTGCCCAGTAAAGCTGAAAAGCTGGAGTTGTAATTGTGAAAGCACTACCGATTAGTAAACCATTCACCTTGTTCATTATATTTCACAGAGAAAAGTAGGGTAGGTCTCAGAGAGACTAGCAGGAGCTCATACCCACAAACGATGAGAGGGAAAATTTGAAAGAAAAGAGGAAGAATGGAAAATTAAGCTAGAGAGATTTTACCAGAAACTCAGTGTTAGAACAAGTAAATAAAATATAGTAGGTTTCTAGTTTTGCCATCATTAACAACAGTAATTCCCACAGTCCACCAAAATTGGGTTAAAGCTTCAAAGCATGATAATAAATCCTTTCACAAGTTTTCTTAAAGCTATATCAATAACAACAAAACATGGGATGTTGTTTTTTTTTTAAGGTCTAAGGCAAGAAAATTTAGCAATCCTATATCTATTAATAATTTTTATTTTTTATCTTTTAAAAACAGCTTTATTTAAGTATAATTGGTATACAAAGAACTGCACATGCCTGGTATGGTGGTGCATGCCTGTAATCCCAGTACTAGGGAGGTTGAAACAGTGGGATCACAGCTTCAAGGCCAGCCTCATCAATTTAGCAAGGCTCTCAGAAATTTAGTGAGACACTGTTTCAAAAGAAAAAATAAATATTTTTAAAGAATCCGTAGTGCTAGAGTATTTCTGTGAATTTAGAGAGTTCATTCAATGATCATATACTGCAGATAGAGGCTAATAACATTTAGTTGTTTCCTTACCTTGGTAAACCAGTGCCAGATTTGAATGCATGAAATGATTTTTTTGTTTTGTTTTTTTCCTACCAAATAGCCAAATGAAATGGCAAATCTTTAAGATCATCTCTTCCACAAACCCTGGTAAGATTACTTTCTGCTAGACTTGATTATGTTGGCGCTCATAATCATTCTACAAATGCGTTAAGAATCCTGATATGCTGGCCTCAGCGCAATCAATTTTATCTTAGATAGACTGCCCACTTACCTCATCTCCTTTAGCTGAAATCTGTCCTGCAGTGGGGAAAAGAGTGGAATTATAGAAAGAAACTATGCCTGGATTTTGCCCTTCAAGTTTTACACAGTCAAATTTTTTGTTCAAAAGGGATGCTCGGAATTTGTGCTCAGGGGATGTCAAATTGTCAGAATTATCTTCCTGTAAGTTTCCTTCACACAGGAGTCTACTTTGTCTAAGAAGCTCTCTTCTGTGTCAACATAGCACTTTTGATGTATGCAGTAGCTGTTGTTGCTTTCCCCACTTTTGACCTTGCAAGAATATCATGTTTGCTGTGTGAAGTCTTCACGCTACTGTGTATATTATCTTTGAAAGTTTACTCGACACATGTTCCTATGCACTTTACCTTATTTGAATGGATTCATTAACTCGGGTCAATTTCTACATTTGCATTTTCCCATGCTTTTTCTTAACGTGAATTATTTATTTTGAGAACATGTCATATTCTGTTAAATTAGCTGAAGCCAATCAGGGGATTGGCCCCTGCAAAGTCTCAAAATAAGAGATTAATTTATTCATTCATTCAGATTTTATTGGATTTTTATGCTGTATACTCTATTGGACACTAGAGATACAAATATAAATAAGGTACAAGAACTGTAGACCTGCCTGATGAAACCCTCATGCTGACATAACTATAATACTAAGTGATAGGTGCTCTAATAAGTGGCTATGAGGATCTAACTCTGTGAGGAGACAACGGAAATAAGTATAAGAGGTTACACTTCAACTAAGTCTTGGAAGAAAGGTAATGTCTCCTGAAAAGATAATGCAAGAGAGAGCAACATAGTCACATGGAGGAACACAGATGTTCAGATAACAAGTAGTTGAACAGTGGTTCCCCTTAGTGCATGAAAGAGCTACGATGAATAGAGGTAATTTTTCAAACTTCCCTTGTTATTCCAATCTGCAGCTGGAATGGAAAAGGAAAACCACTGTTTTCCACGCTAGGGAGCCATTGAAGAGCTGTAAGTATGACAATAAATGAAAATTTGAGGAAAGAAAACTATTTTATTTAGATTGAAGAAGTGGAAGACTGAAGGCTGAGATACCATTAGAACAATAATATCAATATATCATGCTTCACCTTTTGCTAATCCTAAACAAAGTTTACACTTTTACCAGGCAAACTAGTATGAAATAGTACAAAAATAAGGACAAAGCTGGACTTATTCCATGTATAGGATTATTTTATATTCCAATACTATATTTTGTAAGGTAATGGCAAAGAATGATATTTATTTGGCAAAAATAGGAATTTCATTTTTTTTTTTTTTTTTTTGCGGTACTGGGGATTGAACTCAGGGGCATTCTACCTCCGAGTTACACCCCCAGCCCTATTTTTTATTCTTTATTTTGAAACCGAGTCTCACTAAGTTGCGGAGTGCCTCACTAGGTAGCTGAGGCTGGCCACGAACCCGGATCCTCCGGTCTCAGCCTCCCAAATGCTGGGATTACAAGCGTGCGCCACCACGCCCGGCAGGAATTTCATTTTTTATATACAGAAGGGATTAAAGTTTCTCTTCTCATTTTTCTTTTGTTTGCATTTACCTTCATGATTGATATTTTAAATGCATACTCTGTGTAAAGTGCATAAAATGCAAAGTTATTAAATGTACAACTCAATTAATTTTACATTTGCATGTATTAATGTATCAACCCCTCACTTGACAATACAAAATTTGTGTAGGGTTCTGAAAAGTTTCCTTTTGCCAATTCTATCCAATTTCCATTCTACCTTTGACAACCACTATTGATTTATAGCACCATAGATTAGTTTTGTCTCTATTCTTGTACTTTATATAAATAGAATCATATAGTATGCACATTTTTGTCTGGTTTCTTTCAGTCAACATGTTTCTCTGATTCATACATGTTGTATAAGTTTTAGCAGATTTATTTTCTTTTTTATTGTTCTATAGTATTTTAATGTATGATTTACCATAACTTTTTTATTCATTCTCCTACTGGTTGACATTGGGTCATTTCTAGTTTTTAGTTATTAATGAATCAAAGTACTACAGCGACTATCTAATGAATCTTTTTGAGGACACATGCACTCATTTCTCCGGGTCTTATATTTGGAAGCAGAATTTCTGGGTCATAGGATAAACATATGTCTAGCATATCTTAATATAAGCTTTACAATACATTTGGCATATATTAAGAAGATTCCAAACAGTATCAACTAAATTTATTGATTTGGCATATATTAAGAAGATTCCAAACAGTATCAACTAAATTTATTGAATGGCCCCATAAAATTACACTTACAAATCCAATACATGAAACTTTCAGTTGCTCTACATGCTTGTCAACACTTGGTATTACATATTTTGAATTTTAGCCATTTCAGTGGGTATATATTTATATTCCACTGGGGAATTTTTTGTGTGTCTTGTGTCATTTAAATATAATTATTGTTTCTCAAATCTCAATTGATATATTGAACTGATCAATGGACTAACATAATTTTAGAGTCATATATGTAATTATGATGATTATATATTTTAAATCAAGCTACAATTCACATGCTACTATATTCAGTCATTTAAACTATACAATTCAGTGATATTTAAAATAGTTACAGTTATACAACTATCAACACTATATAACTCAAGACTATTTTCATTCCTGCAAAAGGAAACCTCATGCTCACTAATAGCCATTCCTGCTTCTTACCTATCCCAAGGCCCTGGCAACCACTAATCTACTATTTTGAGTCTTTATGTATTTTATTCTGGACATTTCATTTAAATGGAATCATACCTCCTGGATTTTCATTTCACCCTTATACTTACATATATTTCATTGAAGTTCCATGAGGAGTCCCTAATGAATTTAAGGCTAGAAATTAAATCATAGCAGGATTTGAATCCATTCTATTCTGGTGGTCCACTATTAATAAAAATGTAGATTGGATAAATTGCATCTATTGCAATCAACAATGATTTGTTAACTATACTAGGGATACTGTGAAAGGAATAGCTGAATAATTACATGCTACTAGCCAAATGACATGGAAAATAGGTTAGCCCTAGACATGATCCTAGCCAAAAAGGGTGTTTATGTGTGTCCTGCTTGGAAAACAATGTACTTTTATCCCTAACAATACAGCTCACAATGGAAACATAATCAAAGCTCTACAAGGATTAACAAACCTAGCAAAAGAACTTGCTGAAAATTCATGAATAGATTACCCCTTTACTAATCTAATGGAACAATGGTTTAGTAAAAGAAAGAATAATGACATCAGTATTGACCTCCCTTACCATTGTTATCAGAGTGATGATTTTGGTAGGATGCTATATCCTGCATACAAGGATTAGTCCAGAGACTTACAGAGACAGCCACTACCATTACTAAACAGCCTCTGCCCCTGTACAATGATAACCTTTTTCTGCTTACTGGCTTCTTTAAGTTAACATAATGTTATAAACCCAGATCATGAATGTCAGCTCATGTTAAGACAGTTCAAAGACAAGAATGAAAGTGTATAATAAAAGAAGGGGAAATTGTAATAAAGGAGAGCAACCTTCTCTATTGAAGTTACAAGATCCCATAGAAACTGGCAGGCTTCCATTTTGTAACTGTGGCTTAGGTCTCCATTTTGTAACTTTTGTACACGTGTCTATATTTCCTGGAGGTACTGGTTTCCTGTTTCTCCTTTTGTAAAATTTACCCAGGGAAAACTAGCCAACCGGATTAGATTATAAAAGCCATACTCCAACCCAAGGGGAACAGCTTGATGGCATTTGTGTTAGGGTATAAAAGGCAGAATGGACTGCCCACCCAATGTGCGTGCTGTATAGGTTTTACGGTGAGGCTACATCCTATTGCACAGAAGTAAATTGCCTTTCTTAGTTTAAAAAAATACATAAATAAACTAAATGGAATTATACGATATGTAGTCTTTTGGGCATCGCTTCTTTAAGTTATCTTAATGCTCAATTAAGGTTCATCAACTTTGTTGCAGCTACCAGTGGTTATTTCCTCTTTATGACTGAAAATACTCCATTGTATGAGCAAGAAGAAAGGATGTTTTTTATTGGTGCATTGTAATCATAGATCTTTGTGAAGTACAAGCTGGTAGAGGCATACATGCACACAGGTCTCAGTTAATCCTTCCCAAATTCCCTCCCCATTCCCTCCTGCTCCCCTCTTCTCATGTTTGGTTTAGTGATTAACTTTGATATGTTTGTGAATGTACATCATGTACATTAGGGTGTTTCCCTCTTCACTCCCCCCTCACATCCCCATCAGTTAAGTCACCTTCTTTGCTTATCTAAGGTGTCATCTTAGATGAAAGCTCCTTCATCTAGAGTCCCTCCTATGACCCACTTTCTCCCTAGCTTCTGCAAGTTAGGGAAAGCATCCGATTTTTTTACTTTTTTGTCCCTGACTAAGCTCATGTAACATAATGTTTTCCAGTTGCATCCATTTCCCTGCAAATGACATGATTTTGTTCTTCTTTATGGCTGAGTAAAATTCCATTGTGTACATATCCCATAGTTTTGTAATCCATTCATCTGTGGATGGACATCTTGGCTGGTTCCATAGTTTGGCAATTGTGAATTGTGCAGCTATAAACATAGATACACATGCATCGTTCTGATAGTTTGGTTTCCATTCTTTTGGGTAGATACCTAGAACTGATATTGCTAGATCATATGGTAGGTTCATTCCCATTCTTCTGAAGATCCTCCATACTGTTTTCCAAAGTGGTTGCACTAATCTACAATCCCATCAACAATGTATGAGATTTCCCACTTCTCCACACCCTCTCCAGCATTTGTTGTTGTTTGTGTTTTTAATAATTGCCATTCTAGTTGGGGTTAGGCGAAATCTCAGGGTAGTTTTAATTTGCATCTCTCTGATTGCTAATGATGTTGAACATTTCCTCATACATTTATTGGCCATTTGTATTTCTTCCTTGTGAAGTGTCTATTTAGTTCCACTTGCCCATTTTTTTATTGGATTATTTGTTTTGGCTGAGTTTGTTGGGTCTTCTTAGTATTATGTCATCTGCAAACAGGGGCAGTTTTAGTTCTTCCCTTCCTATTTGTACTCAGGTACTATATTGAAGAGAAGTGCTGATAATGGACACCCTTGTCTTGTTCCTGTTTTTAGTAGGAACTCTTGCAGTTTTTCCCCATTTAAGATGATGTTGCCTGTGGGCCTATTGTATATTGGCTTTATGATGTTGAGGTATGTTCCTTCTATTCCAATTCTCTGCAGTGCTTTTAGCATGAAGGTGTGTTGGATTTTATTGAATAATTTTTCAGCATCTATTGAAATGATCATGTGGTTTTTGTCTTTGATTCTGTTTATGTGGTGAATTACATGAATTTTTTCTTTGTATGTTAAACCAGTCTTACATCCCTGAAATGAACCCAACTTGATCATGGTGTATAATTTTCTTGATGTGGTTTTGAATGTGCATTGCTAGTATTTTGTTTAGCAGTTTTGCATCTAAATTCATCAAAGATATAGGCCTGTAGTTTTCTTTTCTTGAGCTGTCTTTATTTGGCTTTGGTATTAATGTGATTTTGGCTTTATAGAATGTATTTGGGAGAGTCCCATTTCTTTCTATTTTATGGAATAGCTTGAGGAGTATTGGGATTAGCTCTTCTATAAATGTTTTATAAAATTCACTTGGAAAACCATCTGGTTCTGGGCTTTTTGTTTGATGGTAGAATTTTTATTGCTGCTTCAATCTCTTTGATCGCTATTGGCTGGTTTAAGTTTTCTATATCTTCGAGTCAGTTTAGGAAGTTTGTATGTGTCTAGAAAATCATAAATTTCATCTTGATTTTCCGTTTTGTTGGAGTATAGTTTTTTAAAGTAGTGTCCAATAATCCTCTGGATTTCCACACTATCAGTGGTAATATCACCTTTTTCTTCTAATTTTGGTAATTTGGGTTGATTCTTTCTTTGGATTTGGTTGGCTAGTGGTTTATCTAATTTATTTTTTCAAGAAACCAGCTTTTGTTTTTGTTTATTTTCTGTATATTTTTTATTCTGTACTTCATTGATTTC
>PVLC010002943.1:59884-105518 GCA_004027655.1 Graphiurus murinus
TTTTTTTTTTTTTTTTTTTGTGGTACTGGGGATTGAACTCAGGGGCATTCTACCTCCGAGCTACACCCCCAGTCCTATTTTTTATTCTTTATTTTGAAACCGAGTCTCACTAAGTTGCAGAGTGCCTCTTTAGGTAGCTGAGGCTGGCTGCGAACCTGGATCCTCTGGTCTCAGCCTCCTGAATGCTGGGATTACAAGTGTGCGCCACCACGCCCAGCTCAATTTCCTGTCTTCTAATGGCTTTGGGGTTAAACTGTTCCTGTTTCTCAAGGGCTTTGAGATATGTTAGGTTACTTATTTGGTGATTTTTTTGTTCTTCTTATGTGTGCACTCAGTGCTATGAATTTTCCTCTTAGTACTGCCTTCAAGGTGTCCCAGAGGTTTTGATATGTTGTATCTATTTTTGTTTGTTTCTAGGAATTTCTTAATTTCCCCCTTACTTCTTCTATGACCCATTCCTCGTTCAGATCTGAATTGTTCTTCTGGCAATCTGCAATTCTGTATTGGTGGGTTCTGTTATTGTGAGGTTGTTGGAGCTCATTGTTTCCTTGTTATTCTTCCTTTCTAGGATTCTCAATTTCTTAAGTTCATATCTTTTTTGCTTTTGCTAGCTTTCTCTCAGTCTATAGGTTTCTTATGTCTATTTTCTCACTCTGAATAGTATCTTATTTTGGAGGTTTATATTTACTACTAGGTGTGCCTTACCATTGAATAGCCTCTACCATAATGTTATTCTCTGTTCTCTGCTGTGTTTTTATCACCCTTAGAGACCAGCCTTGAAAACTGTGTTTATTATCACTACCTGTAGGTAGTCAGTCGCTGTTACTCTGGGGCTCCTTCTGTCCACTGCAATGATAATGTTGATGGGTTTCAGGTGTTATAAATGTTTGAAAAGATAAATATGTTTAGACTGATTTAAACATTATGCAATATAATATCAAAACAATATAGTACACCATTAATATGTTAAATTTTTATTTTTTGTTATGTTTTTTAATATCTTATAATATTATTCAAGATTTTGTTTATTCATCCAGCAACTGAACAGACATTTGGGTGGTTTCCACTTTTTAGCTATTATAAATAATGCTGTTACAAACATTTGTATATGGCCTTTTGTGTGAGCATGTTTTCTATTCCTCTGAGAATATACCTGAGTGGAATTGTTAGATCATATGATAACTCCCTGTTAAATATTTTGAGGAACTGCCAAACTGTTTTCAAAAGAGGCCGTATGACCCAGTTTACATTCCCACCAACAGCATCTGACAATTTCCAATTCTAATTCCTCCATATATTTGCCTATACTTAATATTGTCTGACTTCTTTATTATATCCAAACTAGTGGACATGAAGTAAATATTTCATTGTGGTTTTGCTTTGCATTTCCTTAATGACTAATGTTCAGCATAATTACATGTGATTATTAAATATGTGTATATCTTTGGAGGTATGTTCATCTAACTCCTTTGCTCACTTTAAAATTGGATTATTTATCTTCTTAATTATCTCTAAGTGTTTTTACTATATTCTAATCACAAATACTGACACATGGATTTTCTAAATTTATCAAAGTCAGGTTTATTTCTTTATTTAATATTACATAATTTTACTTTATTTTCCCGGTTTATAATTTTAAAAATTACCACTCCACTGTCATGAAAGTATATATCTATATTTCTTCTAGGACAGAGTTTGGCCAGATAGTAAATATGCATGATTTTGCAAGCCATGCAGTCTCTGTCAAAACAACTCAACTCTGTCCATGTAGTGTGAAAGAAATCATAAACAATATATAAATGAACTATCTGGCTGTTTTCCATTAAAACTTTATTTACATAGAGAGGCAACAGTCTAGATTTGGCCTATGGGCCATAGTTAGTCAACCTCTGTTCTAAACTTTCTATTGTTTTATCATTGACACGTCTAAGATCTATCTCAATTAGATGTTTGTGTATTGCTTGACATAGATATCAAGGTCCATTTTCTTCACATAGAAATAAAAAGACTCTGACACTATTTATTTACAAGACTATTCTTAACTTCTTTACAGTGGAATCTTAGCTATAAATCAAGTGACTATATATATATATGGGCCCATTTATGTACTCCCTTTTCTATACCATTGGCCTATTTGTCAATACTGTCATCAATATTGCATTGCCTTAATCATTATATGTTCATAGGTAGTCTTGAAATCTGTTAGTTTAAGTACCAATGATATTTTTCCTCCTTCAGGATTATATGACATCAATATTTTTGCATCCTGACAAAAACTGTATAATCATCTTATCAGTGTACACATACACACACACAGAACAGGGATTTCATTGGAATTATATCTACTCTATGGATCTGTTTTAGAAAAATTGACATTGTAATACTATTGTGCCTTCCAAACAATTCATAGACATGCCTTTTTTGTGTTACTGGGGATTGAACCCAAGGACATTCTACCTCCAAGCCAAACTCCCTAACCCTATTTTATTTATTTTGAAACAGGGTCTCTCCAAGTTGCTGAGAGTCTCACTCAGTTGCTAAGGCTAGCCTCAAACCTGCGATTATCCTGTCTCAGCCTCCCAGGTACTAGGATTACAGGCATGCACCACCACACCCAGCTCCCACGCTTTATTTCTATATTTAAATATTTCTCAATGTTTTGTTGTTTTAGGTATAATGGTTTGTCATTTCTTTCAATAGACTGATTTTGAAGTACATGGCACTTTTCTTGCTATTTTATTGACATTTTATTTTATTTACCAATTTTTTTAGTATACAGAGTTACAAATATTTTTGTATCTATGCTTTTTGCAAGTGGCTTTGATAAATTCACCAGTTAGATATAATTATTTTGAAATTGGGCTTGTCCCTGAAATCTAAGTCTTAAAACAGTGAAGGGGATTGCTGAAATAATATTCAACATAGGTAATAAAAGTACAAAATAAAATGATGGGTATGAGAAGAGATTTTAAAAGTACCAAAAGAATCAATGAAAATGGAAATTTTTATTATAATGGAAATGGAAGAGTAGGAGTCTATCCGATTTCTGTTTTGGGTAGATGAATGACTAATGTCGCCATTTACATGAAATGGGAAATACAGGGAGAAGAAAATGCTGTGGAAAAAATAATGAGATTAGTTTCTAATAAATTTTCTTGAGCTGAGTGCACCATATTCAAGGGAAAGTTTTCATTAACAAATTGAAGAGAGAAACCTGAACTTCTATTACAAATTGGTAGGATATTTGTGATACTTGAAGCTGGAGAGAAATAGAAAAACCATAAGAATAATGTATACAGTGAAAAGAGAGCTAAAGATTTTAGTATTTGAAAAAGTCAACATCAGAATAGTAGTGAAGAGACAAAAGCCAACAAAGGAGAACAAAAAGAAATGCTCAAGAGGAAAGAGCCAAGAAAGGGTAATTACAGAAGCCAGTAAAAGATTTTTAAAAAGTAGAGCATGTTCAGCAATGTCAAGTGCTATAAAATGGTCAAAGGATAAAGGGATTGAAATTTAAATGACCAATTTAGGAGTCATTAATTATTTTTCCAGAGTTATATTAGCAACAAGATGGGGGAATGGTTGCCAGGTTTAGATGAGTGAAATTGTAGGTGAAGAAATCAAAGACAACCATGTGAAATATTTTCCCAAATGTCTTATCTGCAAAGAGAAAAGAAGGTTCTAGACAAAAGCTGATTGTTATGTTTTGGATATAGAATGTCCCCTGGAGAGCACATCTGTTAAGATTCAGAGTTGACACGGTGGTCATGAGGGTTCTGATCTTACCAGTGGATAAATTTCATTGTAATGGATTTTCTGGGTAGTAACCTAGGCAAGAATGTTTACTGAAGGGTATTCAAAGGAAGGTATTTTTAAATGGGAATAGTTGATCACATAACACTATTGGAAAAGCCCAAAGAGCAGAGGATACAGAGGTATGTGGAATAATTAATGGAGTAAGACCTCGTGGTAGATGGAAGAAGAATGGATCCAATACATAGACACCATCTGAATTAACCTAAACTTCACTGTAATTTAGATAAATAGAAACAAACATATTTGATGTTAGATGACAGAAGTTGGCTAGAAGTTGATGACTGCTGGTTTTGTCTTCGCCCTCAGTCTCTTAGATGTTTGATTCTAATATCAATCATCTTTGAATTATTTCTGATATCTCCTCAAATGGGTGAAAACCAATTTTACTACCTTACTCAAACTTCACTTTCTTTCACATACCATACGCAGTACAGTATAACACCTTGCAAGCCTTTAGAAAGGATTTATTTTATGCTGATTTAATTTATGTGTGCAAAAATCAAGGTACACGTTTAAATATATCTTTGTGAAGGCAGGCACTTACTGTGTCCCTTGCTACATAGCCTACCGTCTACCTCCACCTCTGTGCTTCTTTCAAATAAAAAATTCCAAATAGAATCAAATTACTCGTAAAGCATTGTGTGTTCCGATGGATTTTATTGGAAGCTATTGATTTGAGCATGCAGAGTTTTCAAGAAAGCAGTGTCAATACTTGCATTTAATATAACTGAACATCAACAAAATGTAAATAGATGTAAATGGATTACGACAAGTAAGTAGGTTAAAAGTATCAATGAGGTAGTTGAAGAGGAATCTAATAAATGGAGGTTTATGATTACATGTAGTCAAAGGAAACGTTGAAGGCAATAAATTGTAATTGAAAGGTTTGTATAATTGTAACAGAAAGTGAGTGGTCAAGAAAAATTTGAAGATACTTCCTCAATACACTTGTAATATAAAGGCTGCATAGTCAAACTCAGATTCATTCCCTGAGCTTATCTTTGTGGACAAGCAAGTGAATATTTTTTAAATGTTTCCCTTTGCATTTACTACAACCTGCAAAATACATAAGGTGATGAGTGAGAAGTTAAAAAAAAAAAAAAGATGAGACTCTGAGTTGCTAAATTAATTCATTAGTCTAATATTCATGGAATACATTTTCCTTTCAATGCACACACATAATTCATAGTAGCATGGGTGGGAGGAAGTCACACTTACAAGGGAAGAATATAGCAATCAACATGCAAAAGTCTAAGAGAACTCTTTGTGAAGGATTCATTATTTCACTGCTTATTGCAGAAGTGATGTCTGGATCACCAAATAGAAAAACATCACCCAAATGTTTCTTAATAGCTGCATGTTTGTTTTACATTGTAGGAAAAGTGTATAAAATATTTAATGCAATTTATCCATACAAAGTAAAGGCAACCAAGATTTATTAGAGGTCATTTGTGTGCCATGCACTGGGCATATAGCTATTGTACCCCCCAAAAGAAAAAAAAAAAAAACCTTGTGAAATTATTGCAAAACTCAGTGGCTTAAAACAAAAAATATTACTCTCTTTAAGTCTATGAATCAGTTAAGCATTAGTTGATGGAGGTTGAATAGAGCTGGTCATTTTTTCTGATCTCAAGCTGGTCTTGCCCAGGGATCTGGAGATTAAGTGGAGTTGTCTGGTCGAGGCTGGGCCCAAGAAAGATGCTTGTTCTCCTCCAATGTCTTTTACTCTTCTCCAGGAACCAGAAAGGAATCCAAGGAATATTCTTTTTTATGTTTCTGGCAAAGGGGCAAGAGAGAAAGCTGAATTGTACAAGAACTTTACATATTTCTGTTTCATTGTGTCCTGAAACATGCCACTGACCAAAGCAAGTCACATGGATAAATTCAAAGTCAAGGATTGGGGAAATAAATTCTACACACATATTCTGGGGAGTATATTCCGTTTTTCTTTAGTGGGAGAAACTATAAAGTCACCAGGCAAGGGCTTGAATACAGGAAAGAGTAAGGAATTGGGCCAATAATGGAATCTGAAATATGTACTATCTTTAATCTATATATTTCCACAAGATAGTGTCATTATTCTCATTTTACATATGGTAATCACAGCATGGCTGACTTTCCCAAGTCATCGTGGTAACAGGTTGCAGACTAATGCCAAAGTTCATGGTTTCTATCATCGTTCCAATGCATAGATTTCTACTAATATAGTTTTAAAACTTGCAACTGCAATGAGATATGCCAATTGATATAGGAAATGATATTGACAGATCAACAACAGTCTCCTAAATGAAAAAAAAACACCTAATACCATGATTTTAGCTATTATGTGGATGCCCAAATCTCTCCAATCTTTTTCTAGCCTAACCACTCTGCAAACGACAGTCCCTGTTTCATTTTAACACAATTTTCTTGTATCAGTTTTCTACTGACAAACAGAAAAACTCCCCAGTGGTCTCATCATATAATCCTCTTATATACTTTAAGATCACACTTTTCATGCCTTCACCTTCTTTTTGCTAAGCTTAAGTAGCTCCAATCCCTTTAACCTTTCCTTGTAGAGCCTATTTTCCATTCCTCTGAAATTCCTTATTCTATTTTCTGTGCCCTCCCATATCTCAATGTTCTTTTTACAGTATCACAATTCCCTATTCCTAATACAAAAAAATGGTTTAACTAATGTTGGATACAAGAAAAGTGTATTATACCCTTAGGCGTTAATCCCTTACTAGAGTCCATTATTCAGCCTTGTGAGGAAGAATAGAACTTTTCTGTTTTGCTCAATCCCAACTAGGTCTGTTCCAAAGAATTAAAAGGTAAAATTAATATAATTCAAATGACATTATCATGACCTCAGTCAAGGTGGTAGACTTTGTGCATAGCAATTTGTCATTATTAATTCATATTGTACACTCTATGGAAGGATCTAAACAAAATTGGGCCCGTGACTGGGAAAACCTCAGGCTTATTCCATATCCTAGGAAGCCTACTTCAGGAGTTCCTATGAGGATATGCCAAATATCATCCTACAGTAGAAAAATCAAAATCCTGAAGCACAGTGGATGTAGGGATTCATTTAAAAGATTCTAGTGTTTTATTTACTAATCAGAAGAAATCAGACACAGGCAGTTTTAAGATAATTAGTATGTAAACTGCCAATGCTTTATAAAAATAGCATTGGACATAGATTTGAATTCTAAATCTCTAACACCAAATTCTCTAAAAGTGTTACCTTTAACCTACCTTCCCAAGGATCACTCTAGCTATTCACAATTTCTATTCATCTGACTTTTCTCATTAGGGCTTCTAAGAGCTTCAGAAACTGTATAGCAACTACAATCATACTAGAAACAGTCATACTATACTCTTCTGTTGTTTATAGATTGACACTAAAGAAACTATAAGTATCCAGAACACTAAAAACCTCCCGACTTCCTTGGGGCGATAGGGAAGTTTCAAAGGCACTGATAAGAAGCAGTTTGCAGACATTAAGCAGATATTGACTTGTGTTGAAGGCAGTTACACAATGTATTGAACTGTGGGGTAAATATTGATCTGACATAAGACCAATATTTACCTCAAGGAACAATGCATCTTGGTGCTGACCAAAAAACCAAGTCGATATATGCATTTTTATATACATTACATTACCAAAATTAATTGTGACAAGTATTCTGATCTACTTTTATTTTGACATCTCAGCAATATTAACATAGCTTCAGGAAGTAGGTGCTACATTCCATTTCATTGTTGCTGTCCATTTACTCCATATCCATTAATCCCAGAAAAGAACCAAAGAATGTGTAATTAACCTTGTTATAATCACTTCTGTGCTGTTTTGGAAAAGTTTGCATCTTACTGTACCTAAGGGTAGAGACTACAGAAGAAAAAACTTTAGAGACATGAAAGTCACCTTAAAATTGTAGTCCCACTATTTACTAAATATTTAGCTTTGAGAAAGGTTGTAACCATTCTGAGGCTCAGCTCTACAATAGTGAAGGATATCAATGCCGGGTCCATCAGGTTGTTGTGAGAATTAAAGGAGAAGAGCTCTAACCCAGCTTCATTCAATCCCTCACTTACTGTTTACCTCCAAAGGTCGTGAGGGGGTTGCCTAAATCCACATTTCTCCAGTCCCTATCTGCCTATTCAACTCTCAACCCACAGCAATATGTCCTTCATATCTGCCACTAAATTAAACCTGCTCTTAATATTTACTATTTAGTTCTTCATTGATAAGTCTGATGAATTCACAATACTCAACCTCCTGATAACATTTTTCATGCTTGCTCATTCCCTAGTTAAAAGAGTTCTATCCCTTGGCTTCTAAGTCTCTGTGTTCTCCTAGATTTCTTATTATTTCTCTTTCTCTCTCTCTCTCTCTCTCTCTTCCTCTCTCTCTCTCTCTCTCTCTCTCTCTCTCTCTCTCTCTCTCTCTCTCTCCATTCTTTTGCAGGTTCTGAGGTTGATCAGTACCATCAGTTCACTCAAAAATCTATAATTTGTTCATTTATTCAAAAACTAAACACTGTATATTTTCAGCCCAGATCATGTTTGATTGTAACAAATGTATTCACAATGGAGTTCGTCATTTTACTAATCAAATTTGTCTTTCCCATCTCTTTCCTCAAATGTCACTTCATCAGACAGGCCTTCCCAGAATACCTTCTATATATAAATCAGCATTTTCTACATTCACACTTTGCATTTCCCCTTATCCTAATTTATATTATTCATAGAATGGATCAAGTGTATTTATTATTGCCTGCTTACTTTCCTTCTTTCCCAGTTGGTGGTTATTTCTAGGAGATCAAGTATCCTGTTATCTTATTTACTGCTATGGCCCCAGTGACCAAGAAAAGTGCCCAAAACATAGTCATGACTCAAATATTTTTGTTTTGTATTTTAGTACTGGGTATTAAACCCAGGGACATTCTACCTCCTATCTACACCCTTAGCCCTTTTTTATTTTGAAACAGAGACTTGCTAAGTAACTGAGGGGCTTGCTAAGTTGCTGAGGCTGGCCTTGAACCTGTGATCTTCCTGTCTCAGCCTCTGAAGTACTGGAATTGCAATACCATGCCACCATACCAGGCTTATAACTCAATAACTATTGACTGAATGAATATGTAAAATACATGTAGGTGCTCAATAAACTGTAGAATTATAATTGTTATTTGTGGGTCAAGTATTTTGAGAAAATATAACATCATGTAAATGCTGAGCTAGGAAAGCACTCGGACACACTGCTTAATTAATTGACTAGAAATAAATCTGGATGAGAAAAGCTTTAGTATTCACCAGAGTTCCCATATGTGCCACATACACACTTCTGGTGTCCCTGTCATGTAAGTATCGGGCAGTGCGCTATCAAGCTGCAGTTGCTGCTGGCAGCTGGAGAATGCCAGGAATATGAAAACTCTTCTTTGGCTCTCTGTTATGGTGTCTGAAGCAATCTCATCTAATGGAGGCAAGTCTAATGATATTTATTATCAGTAGCGACGGAAAGAAGAGGGCCTTGGTGCGCTCTCATTTTCACACTTGCTAGATCTAACTAGTCACTGCCTGGTTCCAAGCTCCTCAGGAGCCTTTGCTCCAAACCCTTTTATAATGTCCACGCCTAAGGCTGTGCCAGCCACTGACACTGTCTCAGCATATTAACCAGTATAAAGCGAATCCTTATTGGATTATTTTATGCGAGGTAGGGCACAAATACATTAATTTCAAGCAAACTTAATTGTGTTGGGAAACTAAGCAATATGCTGCTACAAAGGTATTCATGTTAAGTAAGAAAAATGTATATCATAGGAAAACCAGTTTAGCTTTCTGATAAACAGTAATAGGACTCTATAATTGAAGACTTCTCTAAGGAAAACAACTATGAGTTATTGTAAATAGCTCAATCAAGTTAGCTATGTGTAGCTGTTGATTCCCCCAAAGCCTTAGGATTATTGGTGGCATTCATAAGGGGAAAGGAAATGCTATTACTAGAAGCAATAGATCCTTTTTCACTTGGGATCTGAGAGGCAGCCTTGAGTAGAAGCTGAGAAGGGGTCACAGTAAAAGCAGTCCTGATGGTGTTTAGCTGTTGTGTATAGTAGAAGCAGCCACAAAATTAGAGCAGTATTTATTCTTTGGAACTACTTAAGCCTACTGAAAGGTATACACAAGATGCAATGGATTTGGCTTTTCAAATCTATCAGAGTTTTCGAATCAAGAGGAATTTAAAAATTAGAAGCAAGAATTACATTTTAAAGCATCAGGCCCAAAATTTTGACCTGGAACAGGAGGTCAACAAAGTAAATCTAAGAGCCAGCTTTGAAATATGCAGGGATGCAAGCAAACTCTAGGAGATGGATATATCTAGTCAAGTATATTCCCAGTACTAAAGAAAGCACCTTTAGATAAGCTAATGTGTCTCAAACTTTATCACTTGAAATTTTTTTTAAACCAGCTAATTTCTTTACTTGAATAAATACATTTATTTTAAGAGGAAACTACATTACAACTGGCAGGGCAATATCACTTATTAACAGAGGAGGATCATACAAGAAATCAGTATGCATTAAGCAATATTATTAAATTCCAGCAGGATATTATTGCTGGCTTAGGTTGAAAACCACGTCTGTCTTTCTTTCAGAGGGACATTAGCAACTGTGAGAATGTTATAAATGACAAACTGGCACAAAACTATGAATTTCTCATTAGTGTAATCAGAAGAACTGAATGGCCACTAACAACAAATGAACTTTCTCATTATCAACCATCTATTATTTGCCTTTATACTAAGAGGAAAACAAAAAGTTCAATAAGTAACCATTTAGAAGCCATCGACTAAGAGGAACTAAATGTGAGAAGCAAGGAGAAAACAGGTATTAAAATATAGAATGAATGTGCATTCACAAACATATCAAATTCAGTCACTAAGCCAAACACCAGGAGGGAGAGGGGAGGGAATGCGGTGGGAATTGGGGAAGGGCTAAATGAGTGGTGTGTGCATATATGCTTCTACCATCCTGTACCTCATAATGATGTATGATTACAATGCACCAATAAATTTTAAAAATAAAATTTAAAAAAATGTAGAGTGAATGATCAGGGACTGGGATATTATAGCCACTGTAGATAAGAGACTGTATCAGTCAGCTCGTCTGAGGTTATGACAAGGTTTAAAAAATATGATTCGCTTAACTAGGACCAATATTTTTCCTCCTTTAGAGTCCCATCAGTGACTGTGAGTCTGTTCTGGCTCTTCAAACTGTGCCTTTCATTGTGGGACCTAAGAAGAAGGAAGAGCCCCTATTTCAGGCTCAGATGTGGTGCCTATCTTTTCACTCATATTTCATCGGCTAAAGAAGTCACATAGCCAAGCTTCAAATCAATGAGGCAAAGAATATACTCCTCCACTTGGGAACACTGCAAGCCACATGGTCATGGGTAGAAATAGATCACCCTTCCAGAAAGAGAGTCATTGGGAACAATAATGTCATCTACTGAAAGGACCATGCTAGCAAAGACCAGGAACAGATATAACTGTCACTACCGTTTATTGAGTCCTAGCTGTGTGCCAACTTCTATTTAAGTGTTTTACCTGCATTTTTCTTGTTAACTCCTCTCAACAATCCCATGAAGAAGAATTCTTATCCAAAGAGAGAGCTGTATCCTTCCCTAGAGGCTAATGGTTAGGGGTATATGTGATAGTTACTCATGATGCAACAGTTGAAGACACCACCAATTTTCTGAGGGCTGCTGGCTACAGAGAGGGCCCTACAATGTCATCTCAGCGAGTCCAAAGCAGACATTCTGAAAGGATTCATTATCAAACACATGAGGAAATATGCTGAGCCTGCTATTTTGTGACACAATATTAGAAAAAAATAGAGGTTTATGGTTTAATAATTGGGGTAGAGAAAGAATTTTTTGCTTGTTTGCTCTTTTTGTTTTTCACTGGCAAATGAATGAATCCTGGGATACATGATTACCAAATCTTTATCCGATTTCTCTCTTTGTTTTTGTTTTTTGTGGTACTCAGGTTCGAACCCAGAGTCATTCTACCTCCAAGATCCACCATCAGCCTGATTTTATTTCTTATTTGGAAACAGGGTTTCACTAGGTTGCTGAGAGCATCGCTAAGTTGCCGAGGCTAGATTCGAACCTACCATCCTCCTATCTCTACCTCCAAAGTAGTAGGATAAGGGTATGCACCACCACACCCAGCTTCCAGTTTCCCTTTAAACCATTGATTTTTATTTTTAAAAGATTCTTAAGTCATTTTTATTCTGTTTTAATTTTTATTTTATTTTTCTTTTCTCTATCAAATACTTATCATTACTCTAATGGCTTTACAGTTATAAATTTAATGCATTCTAACTATTTTGTTACTTGCTCATTCTTTCTTATTGTTTTATCAATTTTGGCATTATCTTTTTTTCTGTATAGTTAATTTAATAATTTTAGTTAGGAACTATTCCGTTGCAAACGTGCTGTCAACTTTATTTTCCACATGCCTTTTTTATTCCTCTACTTGGTTCTACTATTTCTTTTCAGTTTTATTTTTGAAATTCCTTTATTTTTTGTTCATTTGCCTTTCTATTTAAAAATAAATTGTCTTTTAAATCAACAGTTGGAATGCAGTAAGTGTGTGTTTGTACATGATAACTCTGAAATTATTTATCAGGAAGGAGAACATACTTCTGAGATGATGTTCAGGGTTAGTTCCAGTCCCAATGGGAATCAAAGGCTCAGAAAAAAATATGGTTTAATGGATTGACAACACATGATAATATAAGGATAAGATATTGCAGCCTGAAATTCATCACTGACTCAAAGGTACTCAGACTTTTCCAATTCATTAGTGCTCCTAATACATATGTATACTCAGCCTGAGTCTAATTCCATCACAATTTGAATGAGGCTGAGACTATAGTGAGCAGTTATTCCTGAGTAGACATAACTGACAGGTTAACAAGGACAGACACGTAGGTAGTCTTTATCTCTTCTGACATTTTCAGATGTGGTTCCTATGTGTGTCTTTAATAGTCCCACCGAAAGTTAAATGAAAATACAAAACAAAAGATGTTACATCAACATTTCGTTGCCAGTTTTCATGTCCTCAACTGGTGCATTTTAGTAAATAAGCCTCTGAAAAAAAACTCATTTTAAGATTAAAAAAAAATAGGAGAAAATTAAGCCTAGCAGTATATGTTTATAATCCCAGTACTTGGAAGCCTGAAACAGTAGGATCGCAAGTTCAAGGCCAGCCTCAGCAACTTAGAAAGACCCTCAGCAACTTAGATTGACCCTATTTATAAAATAAAAAATAAGGTAGAGCTGGAGGTGTAGCTCAGTGTTAAAGCTCCTCTGGTACCCCCTCCCCCCCAAAATAGGAGAAAATTATCTCAGAATAAAGCGAAGTATATACACCTCATTTTATATTTACCATGTACCAATAAAAACAGAACCACACATAATCATTAGCCTGTAGACCAGTGTCTTGGAATCATTGCTATAAGGTATTATTATTATTATTATTATTATTATTATTATTATTATTATTATACTGGATATTGAACCCTGAGGTATTCTATCTCTGAGCTATACCCCAAGCCTTTTTTTTTAAACAGGTCTCCCTAGATTGCTGAGAGTCTCACTATGTTGCTAAGGCTGTCCTCTAGCCTGCAATCCCCCTGTCTCAACCTCTCAAGTACTGGGACTACAGGCATGAACCACCATACCCATCCTATATTTTTATTATTGAGACTACTGAATATTACATTTCAACCACTTTATCTTAGTCTTCCCTAGAATTCCCTTCACAATGTTACCTTTACATATAGTTCTTTTAGCTTTTTTTAAAAAAATCTTATGAATTATTCTGTATTTACCTTCTAAAATTATAATTTTTTTCATTGTACCAAGCAATGAACTACACAGTTGAATTCAACCATTTAGAAATTTTGTCTTTTCTGAGGAATCAATTTGGGGTTGATATGGGTGCTCCTGTTTATGTTTTGTAATTTATTTTCTTTTGGCTTCCAGGAAGCTCAGAACATTTGCAGTTCATTTCCAGAAATTCTGTTTATCCTTATTTTCTGCTAATCTGTATATCCTATTGCTTTTAATGACTAATTCCTTGGGTATGGGATCAATGATTGATTCCCCTTCCTATTTTTTTATAGCATTTAGCACATAGCAGATAGACTCAGTGCATATTTGTCAAATGGCTCACTGGCTGCCTGGCTGGATCAGACTTTATACCTCTTACTTGTGTCATTTTTTTTCCATGCTGAATATTTTGGGAACTATATAAAGTAGAAAAACCTATTCAACCATTAACACAGGAAGTCATTCATTAAGTGTTACAATGTCTATCTTTAAAATAAGTCCTTTCCCCAATTGTTGGAAAACTCGTAATGTTTTTTTTTTTTAATATAACATTAGCATCTCTGCCATATGCAAAACTATGAAAGAATGGTATTCTTGTACGTAGAGATGTCTCTTCCCACACTCAAATGTGGAAAAGATATTTGTAATGTTGCCAGGTTTCATTTTGCTTGATTTATCTGACACTCTGTCGACTTAACTAGAATATCCGGCTTTATCACATATTTCATTCAAGAATGTCATACCATTTTCATTCTTACTAGCTCCTTCATCCTTAACCTACTTTTATATTCTGCATTCCCCCATCCTAATAGTGCCCTGTTTGGGAAGCAAAATCTCTCCTCATTGAAATTAAAGTAGAAGAATCAACCCTAACCCCCTCCACACACGCATGCTTTCATTTCAGAAAAAGAATGATCAGTTTTACAAGTGCGTCTATTAATTACAAAGGGGTCTCAGAAAGATTCTGCTCTTAATCAAATAACACTTCAGACCACTACTAAAGTGTGGACCATCTATAAGCACTCTTGCAACACTCACCCAAAAGCTGTGCAGTTCTCCAGAATCATGAATAATTTAACTATGGGCAAGTGTGAGGCTATGGGGTGAGATAAACTAAATTAACCCTTCAGATAGCTTTTGCAGTGGAAAGACAGGATGTTTTCATCTATAGCACACCCTAGTAAAACAGCGAATCATTTGCATCACAAAGGACAGAACTTGGAAGCAACAGGTTCCGCTGTTACTGAAGAAGATTTCACCAGGTGGGCATGTTTTTCAAGTCACTGCAAAGAGAGCAAAAGCCATTGCAGTAAAACTCCTCTATAAAAGAAAGGAAGGCATGATATAACATGTTTTAGGAAGGAAGTAACCGTATTCAAGAGATATAGCTCAGGTACCTCTGCTACTCAGAACCCCAAGACACCTGGATGAAGATTCACAACTAGCTGCTGAGGAAAAGGCTCTCTCCCTCAGGTCAGAAATGATGGTAGTCTTCACTTCTATTAAATCTACACTCTGCCTCGCCTGACATATAAATCAAATATATTTTCAGTCATTATGATTATTTGAGTTGCACATCTTGTCGTGACAGATACAGGACAGTGAATTAAAAATATCTCTAAGTGAATTAATTGTTCCCAGATGAGATTATCTTTTAGTGCCAGAGGCCAGGGAAGAGCTGAGGGGCAGTGGAAAGAGATCAAAATAACACATTGCTGCTTGAGAGATTCAGCATCATTTACTGGCAGGAGTATTAAGACTTGCCAGCAGTCAGACTTTCCATTTGGCCTTTTAAAATGTACCGAAATTGAAGCCAGAATGTTGGGGTGCAGCTTATATAACCATCTGACTCTGAAGTTGTTCAGAAATAACCTTCTGCACTACCCAGTCATAGAGATAGCACAGATAATGTTCTGGATTTGGATGGGGGGGTTATTTCACTACTGGATCACATCTTTCCATCTTTTAAATTAACTACATGTCTGTGTCAAGTTGGGGAATGATATTCTCATCTAAGAGTATTCACTTCTCACTCCATTGTGATTTGCAGGGGCTCAGGAGAAACCCCTGCCATTGTCTCAAGGCACTGTATGTCAATCCAATTTAATGATCATAAAGATCTTCCTCTGACTCGAAGGACCAGTAGTTCATTCCAGCAGACATCCTGTAGCGAGTTTTTTTTTTTTTTAGTTGGGAAGCAGAATATCTGTGCCCAGGGGTCCTTTCATTATACCTATTTAACACTTTTCACTATAAAGCCCAAATTCTGCTACTTTTCATGATACCACAGAGAGATTTATATATATGGGAATTACTTGGCTATGAGATTCCAATCCACAAAGACTGTGAAAATACTTAACTTTAAGACTAACCCAGTATCAGCCACCCGATGAGCACTCAATAAATATTAACGTGGTGATAATGACGGCCCTTTGGGCTCAAGGAGATGTGAATTTTGTTTCTCTGAGCATTTGGAATCGGTGGGAGAGATACGCATTTTGCCAAATGCGTACCTAAGTCTGATTAGAACTCACTCAACAGCTTGTGACAAATGCCATTCCAGCCTCTGTAGTCACTGAAATTTCCCATGTGCATCATGACCATTTTTTACTTCCAAATGACACTGTTAAATATTTATTTTTACACTAGAGCTATTCTTTAAATGGGAAAACACGCTGGGCATGATGGTGCACACTTCTAATCCCAGTACTTGGGAAGCTGAGACAGGAGGATCACAGGTTTGTGGCCAGCCTCAGCAACTTGTGAAGCCCTCCACAACTTAGTGAGACCCTGTTTCAAAATAAAGACTAAAATAGGGCTGGGGAGATAGCTTGGAAGAAGAATTCCCCTGGGTTCAATCCCCAGTACCACATACACACAAGCAAAAAATAAATGGGAAAACAAGTTTTATGATCATCATAAAGCAGCCTCTATATATTTTTTCTTTTCTATATCCAGTATATTTTTTCAGTTTTATCTCACAATAGTTATTAAGAAGAATTAGATAATGTTGTGTATTATGATGAGCTCCAGGGTATCCTAGCACCCTCATCCTCCTAGCATCGGTAGCTACGAGGCAGTTGGGGAATAGTATTCCCATTTTAAAGATGAAACAGCTAAGTCTGAAAATAACTGCTGACGATTTTTGTGGATGATTGAAGGAACTGTCACAATTGAAATGTAAAAAATGGCGCTATCTCTATAGATGTTCCTAGCCATTGGGAAAAATTATGAAAATTTTATATGACTCTGGGTGAATATGTGCTGTTGGCCCCCCTCACTTTAGAAACCATCATATTTTGTGTAAAACAGAGCAGTAATTCTCATCAAAGAAGGCATATGGCTTCCTCATGGGACACTTAGAAACATATGAGAGCATTTTTGTTGTCATAATGATAGGGGGACTCTATTGCCATTTGGTGAACTAGGTAGGACCAGGGATTATAGACATTGCAAAATATACAAGATAATCCTGCATTGGACTTGATATCGTTTTCCCCTACCCTACAAAATCTGCATTTTTTCTCTTCTCAGTAAAGGGCAAATTTCACCATCTGGAAGCTTTTCTGGGATAAAAACTTGGAAATCATTCTTTATCTCGCTCTTTCTCTCATACTACATATCCTGTTGGCTCTTTAAAATTCATCCCAAACCCAGCCACTTCTCACCATCTCCAGTGCTAAATCCTGTTCCAACTATAAACATTTCTTGCCTAAAATGATACTACAACATCCTTTCAACTGGACTCTCTGATTGAACCTTTATCCTCCTCCAAGTGTCCCAAACACAGCATCTATTTAAATCAGAAGATATCATGTCCCTTCTCTCAAAACTCTGCAGTAACTTCTTGCTCACTTCAAGATCCAAAATACGTAGAAGATCCTTCAGGTCCCTCCCTTCCTCCATGATATGCTCTCTTCCCATCACCTCTCCCACTTCATGTCCTGCTTCACACCTTGGCTTTATTTATAATGGCTTCCTTGCCCCACCTTGAAAATGTTACTCACGTTTCTTCATTAGCTGCTTTGCACTGTCTGCATGGCTAACTTCCTCAGTCCCGTCAAGATTCTGTGCATATACCACTTTTTCAACGAGGCTCATCACAGCCACATACCACTCCCTGTCGGTCCCAATATTGTTCCCTTGTACTGTGTTTTCCCAAGGCGCTTACTACCTTGTAACAACCTATTTTTTCACCATGTTTATTGTCTGCCTCCTTCCTCCTCCATCCCCACCCAGTCTGCAAGCTCCATGAGGGCAGACATGTTTGCTTGTTTTGTTCCCTGTGGTATCCCAAGTATCTAGTAGAGTGCCTGGCACATAATGAGTGCTCAAGCAATATTTGTTGAATTACTTCCGGCTCCCCCAACACACATCTATGCAGTGGGAAAAGATTTTATACATTATACTCTATTTAAAGAAATATTTTTCTTCATTTTGTCTGAAATGTAATAAGCATTCTCATCATTTGGGGAAAATCATGTCAAAAAGGTAATGACAGTCATGATGCTTGGGCATGTGGATGTTGGGTACGTATAAAGTCAACCTTGGTAATGGCATGTTATGATGATTTGACCTATGATTATAAGCATCTGACTACTTTATTACATCTTCTGGAGTGCTTTTGCCTGAGCACTTGTTTGTTGAAATACTTATTATCTTATTACTCTTCTTTCATTTACCTTTTATATTGCAGAGAGGACATTACATCATTGCTTTTTTCTTTAATAGTGTGTGTCAGTAGGTTATAATATCTACATTCATTTCAGAATTTTAAATTAGGTTTTAGAAAATACTTATTACATTGGCAATGGAGTCATTAATACTTCCAGACTGCACACTTCATGTTTAGTTTGTAACTTTCCAGAGATAGACATCTGAACACTCTATAAAAATATGAAGCAGACAGCACAGATCAAAACCACTAATATTTCATAAAAGCTTACCTTGTTTAAAGTACTCACCAGCTTCATAAACTTTCTTGCCAAGGCTATGAAACATCATTCGCATATCTAAAATGATGAGAAACCCTAACTTCTCTGCCACCATTAGCTGTAGCCACAAATTGGACAGCTTTTACAGAAAGGCTTTGATCCTCTCTGCTTCTTGGCATAAAACTTCCAAGTCATTTCAGTCTAAACTCAACAAAATATAAACCCAGGAATATATCTGCTTGTTTATGCCTGGTACAAAACATGTTCTTAGCTCCATTGTCTGGAATTTCTTTCCAACCCATCCATGGTTTCCTCCTCCAGGAAGTACCTTTGGAACTGCTTCCTACTTTAACTTTTTGGCTATACCAGTGTCATCTGCCCCTTCCAGGGTAAAGCTCTGGAGCTGCAGTGCATCTGTTCCTACCACCAGATTATTTCTGTCCCAGCTAGTTGATAAATAAGAATGCCTTGCCACTACATTTTGACAGTTATAAAGCAAACTATAATTCCTTGATTTTGGGTTCCTAGAGCTATTATGCCCTTGTTAACCTTAAACTTTATTTGAAGTGCATGCTTACAGGACATTTTATTTTATTTTATTAATTGGTGCATTGTAATCATACATCTTTATTAGGTACAAGCTGATAAAGGCGTATATGCACACATTTCTCATTTAACCCCTTCCCCAATTCCCACCCCACTCCCTCGCCCTCCCTCCTTCTCAAGTTCAGTTTAGTGATTGACTTTGATATATTTGTGAAAGTACATCATGTGCATTAGGGTGCCCCCCACTCTGTCCATCACCTTCAGTTAAGTCAACTTCTTTGCTTATCTAGGGTTTCTCCTTTTTCATCTGGAGTCCCTCTTATGTCCCATCTTCTCCCTAGCATCTGCATATTAGGGAGAACATATGCTTCTTTACTCTTTGTGACTGACTAATCTCACTTAACATAATGTTTTCCAGTCTTACAGGACATTTTAATGCATATAGTTACTGCCCTGCACCAGATGAGTCTAAGACTTGGCAAAGAACCAGTCGATCCTTTTACTTTCTTGTATTCCAGATGACACTGCTAATAGTGGTGTTACACATTCGTGTAATTCTGGCTGAAAAGTCTACTGCATGATCCTTTAGTGCCATATAAACAATAGTTTCTTAAAGATCCTGTCAGGCATCTGAAGCTCGAAGCACTTAATCAATAATGAAAGTTTGATTCTCTCACATAGTCTGGCACGAAGAAACTTTGGGTGAATAATAGGCTGTAAGTTATTTTATAATGTAACTTCCTTTAAGGAAATCATTGAGGTTATAAGATATCATCACCTACTTGGGCATTTGGCCAAGACAATGAGCCGAGCACTGATATTCATGCACACTCTCCCACAAATAGTGTAAGTCATTTTAATGACTTCTGGTATTCATGATTTAGCTTTTCGTTTCTGTAATTTGAAGTTTAGCAAATCTCTCCCTCTCCACTGGCTACTGCTCACTGCCTTCCTTTCCTCGCTTTCTCTCATCACCAACCAAGCTCTAGCCCATACTTTTAGTTGCCCCTAAGTTGCCCCCTCATTACTAACAGGGAGCAACTGCCATTGCCCCCCAGGAAAGAAGAAAGAAAAAGGAAGGGAATGGGAAGGAATGGTTCATGGAGTACTACCAAGAAGAAGGTGAATGAACTTGTGGTGGCTCTGATTGCTTTCACCCCTTCCATTGCTAGTTGTCTTCCAGCTCATCGCTAGTTACAGCAGTCATCTGAGATGGCAGGTTTCACCTGAGGAGAAGCAGCTGCTATCACTTCCACTTTGGACCTGATCCTGAGGGAACATCATATCTTCACCTGTACTTGAACTAGAAATCACATAGAGTTAGGCATGAAGACACATACCTGTAATCCCAGTACTTGGGAGACTAAAACAGGAGGATCACAGGTTTGGAGGCATCCTTAACAACTCATCAAGATCTTTTTTCAAAGAAAAAAATTTAAAAAAAAAGGGCTGAAGTATAGCTCGAAGGCAGAATGCCCCTGGGTTCAATTCACAGTACCCAAAATAGGGAAATCTCATAGAAGATTGTGGAGTATGAGATGGTAGAATTTGCCAAGGATATTTCTGGAGATCTCTGAAGTGCCAAAAAATTCATAAAACTTCCAGACTTGCAGCTAAGCTACAAATCAAGAACTCTATGACATCTAAGAATATAAACAGCCAGGCACAACACCAACAGAAAGACTGGCCATTAATAATTTTAGTGTATAAATCATTTCATAGGATTTTTAAAAATAATTTTAGTGGTGCAATATAATTATGCATCATCATGAGATTCAAAGTGATACATTCATACATGCACACAACATCTCTTGATGTGGCCATTAATGTTTGACCGAGAAGCTGAGAACAGTTTTGTGGATATTGAGCACAGCAACCTACCAGCTTAATTCTTCCTCACTGTGATGTCTGATATTGTTTGTAGAGAGATACCAGTGAAGCAGTGGTCAGAACTCATTCTTCCGTTGGCGGCCAATGTCACAAGCCCAGTAGCCCAGAGCACATTAAAGAGTCGACGTTGGAAGCAATTTGTTATATCTGCCAACATATTTACAGGAAGCCACTGCAGGATAAGTCCAGTGAGATTCTGACTGCCACACTCCTGGGGAAGAGGAAAGAAGATTCTATAGTAACGTGATGTTAGCGGCCACTAAGGCACTCCTGAACTACTGGAGTTCACCAAAGCAAACTTTGACAAAGAATGTGAAGGCAATTTATTTTGCAGGTAGTCTATGGAGCAACCTATTAGCAAGATAATAAGGTATGAGTGGCTACATTAGAGAAACTGGTGAAGAAAATGTCCCTGTATTACCAGTACATGGAGACACATATGAGTCCTGCTCTTTTTGTGGTCACAATTGAAGTAATGAACAGTGACTTTGATGAAGTGGCCCCATAAGAAATAAAATTCAAGTCCAATGTCTGTGATGAAAAAATAGATTTGGCCATTAAACCTTAATAGGCAACAGAACAAAGAAGTCCCCCACAGCACACAGCAAGTTCCGTGCCAAGGGAGCACTACGGTTGAGGTTCCAATTGTCACACAAACACCAGCACAGATTGATGAAAGTGGTGATGCTCCCGAGCACCTGAGCACGATGATGTCATCCGACATCTTTGTCTCTTTGTTATAGAACATGTCGAGGGCCGTGATTAGTCATACTAGCATTCTCCTGGGATATTTTTGCCTGTATCTTGGGAGAACAGAAACCTCCAACTCCTAGTTATATAGGCATTGCTTATCTTAATAGCATTGATCAAAGCCTCCTGTTTAAGTTGTTTGATACACAAGCATACAGAGTGAGAGAAGACTATGCAAACTGTTCCATGAAATTGCCGTCAATGATGTCTCCTTGGCTACTGTGTCTGATAGAGGCCGGAGTGCTGAGCCCACAATGGCTTCAAATGGGTGTTGAGCCTTTTCCAGTCTAGCTGAAGCTGCTTATGAAATTTCATACATAACGACCAGGGAGATATAGAGCTATTTGCTGTTTATCCTATCTCAGAAGCTCATTGAGAGCACCGACAAGCCTGCTGTCCGAACAAACGGGGAACTGCCACGTGTGACGTTTTGATGGAATTTGTGGAAAATACTGTTAAACACTATTATTCTCCAGTTCAAAAGTTGACTGGCAGCTCTTATCTGACTAAAAATAAGAGTATGAGATGAAGTTAAAAAAATTCTTTTTATAAAATCCAATCCAGTGACCTCCATTCTTTACTCTGCAGAACTCTTCAACATGTTCTCTGAAAAGCACAGCATCAAGATGAGATCATCTGCCTGCAAAGGATTCTCCAAAACACAGTCACATCCAATAGCCAATGGAATGCGAGAAGATGGCCTAACAACAATTAGCACATTGGAGCAAATGTGGTTGGTGAATTCCTGAAGTCAGTAGAGAATCTTAGACTCCTCCTAAGCATGAATATGTTACTGAAAGATTATACACTCAGTGCCAGGTTTTATTGGAGACCATACATTTAATGAGAGATGTATGCCACATCTTAAAATCCAATATTTTACTTTTAGTGGATAAAGAACATGAGGAATGTAAATGTTCATAGATTTTTGAAGCCACAGATTCTGGTTTGGTGATGTCACCCGTATTATTTGTGAAGCTTTTAACAAATACCTAGAAGAAATATTGAATATGCTTCAGCCAATTCCAGATGAACAAGTCAAGCTTCAACATGATGGAATGATGATAGGGGAATAGAGGAATAAGATAAGGGATGGCTGCCAAGGAGACTAGGAGTAAGCATGTGCAGAGAAAGATTCAGTCTTCCTTGAAATACATTGCTAGGTCTGGGGATCGTACAGAAAGCATAGGCAGTGCTGTGCTGAATTGATGAGAATTCACGTATAGCATTTGAGAAGATGGACAGAAATTAGTAATAGCCAGGCTGATGATTCTTAAAGTGTCAACTGAGAATTAGATTCAAACCCGGTATAATAAAATGCCTTACTCCATGGGTGACACTGTAACTGAGGAAACTGAAGAACCAAGACTAACCTTTGACCATGAGTATGATACCTGTGATCTTTACTGAGAATTTCCATGCTTCAGAAAAGCAAGAGGGAAAGAGTGTGCACAGATGCCCAAAAGATGCCACAATGAAGATCCTTCCACAAAAGGAAGAGCTGTTAGTGGCAGCACTGCTGGTTAGCTAAGTTAATACTGACTTCAAAGAAAGCCATCATGGTGACCATCTTGGAAGAACAAAGGATTCATTTACTTAATTGAGGAAGAAGAGGAGGTTGAAATGGAGGAGCAGGAGGAGGAGGAGGAGGAGGAGGAGGAGAAAGGGAAAGGGCAAAAAGAAATGGATAATAAGGAAAATGACAGTTATCTTTTTCCAAAAGTGTTCCAACTTGTTTTTCTGTATTTCCACTGGTGCTGAGTGGAAGCAGGTTTTTTCCCCCAGGGAGGAAAGACTGAATTTGGCAGTTGTGTTTTGTCATAAAAATCAGCCTGATCTATGCTCCTGAGGATGATGATGGAGCCTGGGTTTGTGCACCTTTGCTACATAGCATCACATGACTGGAAGCTGAAAGGAGAATGAAGGGTATGTCACAATTGTTGAAGTGTTTCTTTTTGCTTAAAAAAAATCAGGGATGCTGGATGCTGCATTTCTTTAAACTAACTGAAGTTCTGTCTCCTTACAGAGAACAGGAGATAGAAAAGAAAATGAAAAAGAGAAAAGAAAAAATGCTTTTTAGCATGGTTTTAATTATTGCCATTATAATTAAATAATGGTGTAATTATAATTAAATAATCTCATGGTTTTAATTATTGCCATTATTTTAGAAAAGTACCAACAAATGGTCAGAATAAAAATCCAGGCTTTCAAGGCAAAAGGAAAATATACATAAACCTAAAGAAACCAAAATTTAAATGGTCCGATTTGACAGCACAAAGAGAGAGCTCCTTCAACTCATTTGGCAGTCTAGACATTTGCATTCTGTAAACAAAGTGATGCCAAGGAGATCATGGAAAAATATACACTAAAGATAAATACAATAGATCCTTATTGATTATATTGGTCTAAAATGAAGATAAAATTAGTGATCATTCAAAACCTAATAAATCATAATTCAGAAATTGACATTCTGTTCTTTTAATTTCCAATATTGTTTTCCTATGATTTTAGAATGAATTCATCACAAAAGCAAACCAAAATATGTGCATAAAATATGTGTATGTACAATTATAGCTCTCTTGATGAAAACAACACTTAAAAAGGTTTTATGTCTCTACTACAGTAAAAAATTCATACAATAATCTCAAACATTCATAGAAAAACAAATTTTAAGAGAACTACAAATATATTCTTCTTCAGAAGAAGACAGAGCAAAAAGCAATTCTGGCTTCATGTAGTATTTTATGCTAAAATCGAATCTCATCTAATAGTCCTTTATAATTACATTTGGCTACTGGTATAGAGTGTTAAAATATTCTCAGACTATACATGAAAAGCTTATGCACCCATTTCAAGCCTTATGCTCCCGAAGTGGCACATTTTTATTTATTTATTTTATTTTATTTATTTATTTTTTTTGCAAAGCAAAAGGGTTAGCAGGTTAGCTTGAATCAAGCCAAATACTGATAAAAGAAAATCTCTTTTGATGGGCAGGCCTCAAAAGCTTGTTGAAGGCTGCTGGTTCAACTAAGCATTGATTAAGTGTGTGGATTCTTATCTGATGTTTATCCGAACTTATCTGAAATTGAACATCTTTGTTCTAAAAACTGGGCCAAAAATCTGACACTGATTTTGGTGTTTGGGTTCAGAATAGGTCACAAGAGCAGCCCAACTAGGAAGTAGAAATAGATCTGGAAATAAAAGCAGGAGGATTCGAAATTAAAACTGTCAACATTTTGAAAATGTATGGTGCAATAAGTCTCCATGAGGTGGGTGGCATATATAAATATCAGCGTGCCAGTTTGAAAACAAGATAGAAATTTTTCCCAATTTTTGAAAATCATGAGTTAATTTATTTTGAAATTTTGTGTAACATTGAAAACATGGGTGCATGGATTTCTCTTGTGCTGTTCGTCAAAAGGAAACACAGGAAAGACTACCACTTCTGGGAAAATAGAGCAGTCAACCAGAGAGCCACTAGACAGAACTTAATGTGGTACATCCATTCTGGAAAATAGTTTAGTAGTTTCTTTAAAGAGTAGACACGTAACTACCAAACTTCCTAGCACTTGCACTTCTAGACTTTTATCTCGGAGAAATGAAAACTTAGCTTTGCACAAAAATCTGTGTGGCATTGTTCATAGCATCTTTATTTGTAATAGCACGAAACTAGAAACAATACAGATGTGTTTCAATGTATGAACGATTAAATGGACTATGGTATATCCATACCATGGAATACAACTTAGCCATAAAAAAGAACAAATTATTGATACACACAATATTCTGGAGGAATTTAAGGAAATATGCTGAGTTCAAAAAACAATCTCCAAAAATCACTACTTTATGATTCCATTCATATTCTTAAAATGGCAAAATTATAGAAATGGAAAACAAAAATTACTACCACCTGTAGGTTAAATGGGAGAAGGTCGGGGGTAGTATGAGAGAGATCTTTGTAGTGATTGAATAGTTCAGCATCTTGATTGTAGTGGTGATTAAATAAATGTATACATGGGATTAATATAAAACTGTATACATATATTATGTGAAAGTCACTTTTTAAATCTTGCTATTGTATTACAGTTAGTGCAGATATAGACATTGAAAGGAAATTTGGGGGATGGTACATGGGACTTCTCTATTATCTCTTTCCAACTTCCTTTTATTTATTTCAAGCTAAAATAAAACACAAAGGTTTAAAAGTTTGAAAAATACTGATATGGGGGGAAGTGTAGATAACCATTTAAGAGAGAAAGATAACTTTTTTTTTGAGATAGGTTCTCACTCTGTTGGCCAGGCTGGCCCGTAGGTTCTGGGATCGAGTGATTCCCCTGTGTCAGCCTCCTGAGTGGCTAGGACTACAGGGTGGCCAACACAAGGGAACTTTTGTTTGTCTCAATTTTGAGATTGGTGCCACATTTTGCTTTACTAAACCTTCAAGATAATACTTTTATATTAATTCCTGAGCTTTTACCCTTTAAAGTTTGGTAATAGGGTCATTTGGGGATCATAAAAATGTAGAATAATAGTGCAACATCTTTTAATTTCTGTTCCTGACCCATTGACACCTGTCTAGAAAATAAGTCTCAAAATCTGTGGCCTAAATTCATAGGCGTTTTCATTTGAATTAATTTTTGAAGGGAGAAAAAGGGCATCTGCATTGAAAAGGTACACTTCATTAATGACCCAACAGTATTTAAAATATCTAGCCTGCCACTCTTCTGTGTGTGACAAGTATAACCACTACTAGAATCTTACTATATTGGCATTACTCTTAGAACACATGCTCAGAAAAATGTACTGTATCATCTAGAAATAGCATCAATGAACATAAGGCACAGGGGCTCAAAGCATATTTTCAAATTTATTTTTTCTAATATATAAAAGATGTTCAATGGTAGACAATTCACAGGTTGCAATGGTAACTTCAAGCTAACAAAGGATGGATTTTTATGTTTATGATCCCTCATCTTTTGCCCTGGCTTCCACACTCAAGTTTACCTCATCATTCAATATGGCCAATAGGGCCCTAGCCATCATATCTACATTATCAGCAGGAAGAAGAGAAAAGAATGTTTATATCAACTCTTAAGGAGATTTCTTGGAAATGTCTATCTCTCATTTATATTCTATAGGCCATCCAGAGTAAAACTGAGTTATTATTAACTAAGAAACAATGAATACTAGCCACTAGCTAGTATTCTCTGTCAACTATGAAAATAATTAAGGCCAGCATTAAGGATCGTAAGTAAGCCCAATGAATAGCTAGTCAGGCCATCAATATCCTCTACTTAACAAAAAATAATCTCTGGCTATGAAGAGAACAAGTTGTCAGAATCAGAGCTTGAAAAGTCACATAAACAGTGACATTCTGATCAAAGGGAATTATAAAATTGGATCAACAAAAATGTGGGGTTTGCAGATTGCCAGGTGCCAAACTTAAGGCGAAAGTGAAGATCGAAATGCAGCTGTTCATAGCGTCTAAACATATATAGCAATTAAATGTAGACCTAAAAGTGGCTCACCCATCAGATTAAATACCTTCATTGACAGTACCCTATAAGTTTTACAATAAATAGAAGGACAGTAGCACTACCAAAGTATATATTGAAGATTTTTCTCTTAATTTATAAGAGAGCCTGTTGTGAATGAGAACGACTGTAAAAATAAAGCTAAGATGCCATTATTAGTGCCACTTTACAGATGAAGAAACTGAACCTCAATGAAATACAGACACTTGTGCAAATTTACCTAACTAAAAAATGGCAGAACCAAGATTCTCCATCATCAGAACGTGGCATTACCATCTGCCTGCACAAATCATCATTACTTACAAGATCCTTTAGCTGTATGTTTAATCTAGATATAAAAGAAATCGTCAGTGATCCTTTCTAAGAGCAGGTTATTTTATTTTGCAGTTCATTGGAAAAACTCAGATTATCAAGGCTATTGGAAAATATGTTTTCGGGAAAATCCGGTGTGGTTAACTGGGAGAACTAGCAGGCTCAGTGCATTGGAGTTTTCATAGACAGCTGAGGCCACCTCCAAGGGATCCATCTTACTCTCCAGAGAGGAAGAGCCCAGCTGCATCTCTCCTCCAGCATTTTATCCAGCTGCTCTAAAGTGCTTTGCTTGCAGGGCAGCCACGGCCAGTTCTTTCTGCTAAAGAGAAAGGATCCTGATTATAGCAAGTATTCCTGCTGCAAACTATACCTTTTTGCAGTTGCTTGTTTGTTTTATTTAAAGCCGTTTTGACAGCGCTCTGCTTTCTCTGCTTCTATAAATAATTAGCCTTAATGATAAAGTATAACCTGCACATTCAAATGTGCATTTACCTCTATACATCTCCGTGCCCTGAATAGGCACAGCTACAAAGACATCAGCTTTGAACGTGAGCATATGGTTCTGAGAACTTCATATTTCAAATTCACAATTCAACTTAGGGATTGAACATAATGTTTTCATTAACACTGATGATACATAAAACTGCTTCTTAAAAAAAAAATAATAAAACCTGGATTTGAGCTGTGAGGTTGGAGCTTTGAAGCGACTTAGGACTGAAATTTTATGTTGAAAAAAATGATGTCTGACAGCAAGATAAAGCATGCATAAAATATCGTCGAAATCCATAGTGCTTCTGCTTAGACCTTAAAAGAAACTTGTAGGCAAATGTTTCTCCATTTCCCAACAAGTGACTTCTAGTTCCGAGCAAGTTCTCTATCATTGATTTTCGCGCTGATGCTCATTTGTCTGCATAGTGTAAATATGTCCTCTCTGCTGGTCGTGAGCTTCTCCAATTCCCTCCCAGAGGCCCTTTTGGTGCAAGTCAGAAAAAGACTGCAGAGAGATATGGGAGTCACACGTAATGACACACTACTCTAGAGTGACTGGGAACCCTACAGAACGCCTGGTTGCACCCACAAAGAAGGGAAATACGGTCATCTGTGCGATCTTTCATTTAAATGTCTGTCTAACAAAGGATGCCAGAAACCCCATGCCTTGCTTTCCCTAACCAGAAGCATTCAATTTTTCCACTACTGGTGAGCCTAGGGAGTTGCAGTCCAATTCCTTCCCCTGTGCCCAAACTGTTCTTTTTTTTTTTTTTTTTTTTTTTTTCTAGTACTGGGGATTGAACTCAGGGGTATTCTACCTCCGAGCTACACCCCCAGCCCTATTTTTTATTCTTTATTTTGAAACAGGGTCTCACTAAGTTGCGGAGTGCCTCACTAGGTAGCTGAGGCTGGCCGCGAACCCGGATCCTCTGGTTTCAGCCTCCCGAATGCTGGGATTACAAGCGTGCACCACCGCGCCCGGCTCCAAACTGTTCTTAATAGACCATCTCTTTGAGTAAAGCGAGTTCAGACATCATGCCGAATAAACTCCTGCCCTAATTTAAAAGCCTTATAAGAAACAGAAGAGCCATGGTGAGACTCTGGAGAACTCCCCGTGGAAACTTCCTCTTCTTACTGAATGTCAGAAGTAAGTATCTATTGGAGAATAGGAAAGAAAAGGCCAAAGGGCATGCGCAGTAGCCTGAATTCCTTGAGGTCTGCGTCCCTCTTTCCTCGCAGACAATGGAATCTCTCTATGGCTGCCACAGATGTCCCTCCCCATCGGCTGCCTCTAGTCACCCCTGGCACTTCACATCATGCAATCTGCCATCCAGTTTGCTTCTGCCCTCGGGTGTCACACCCTGATTGTTCCTGTAGATTTCTTGGTGAACAATCAGAGTTCTGTGGTGCCTAATAAGGATCTATAAGAGAAAGTCCGATAAAATGAAGGCATGCTGGAAACAAGTACCTGGACAAAATGGAAACATCCATAATTGCATAGGTTTGGGCATGAGAAACTTTCAACTATGTCTTACAAAAAAGAATCTGTGCAAATTTCACTATTATTGATATTTATATTTTTATTTATTTACTATTTATTATTTATTTAATTAGTTATTCTGAGTTCATCTTTTAAGGAAAAAAAGCAGATAGTTTCCATTGATAAAAGAGTGATCTTTTTTTAGGTTGGAGTCTCATTAAAGTTTAAATAAAAATAAAGAGTAAGATTTTGGAGCTGAGTGTAGTGGTGCACACTTGTAATCCCAGTACTCGGGAGGCTGAGAAAGGAGGATCACAGGTTCGAGGACAGCCTCAGCAAGTACTGAGGAGACTCTCATCAACCTAGTGAAACCATGTTTCCAAATAAGAAATAAAATCTGGCTGGGGGTGTAGCTCAAAGGTAAAATGCCTCTGGATTCAATCCCCAGTACCACAAAAAAAAAAATAAATAAAATAAGATGTTGGAAGAGCTGAAAATTAATAAGCCAAAGCCAAAATTGTCCTGGAGACTGTTTGTTTGTTATTCGCTTGTTTCGGAAGTTGGTATCCCAGGGTTTTGTTTAATTTTGTTCTTTCCATCGGGAACACCTTCCAGGCTTCTTTAAGTGTCACCTGTCCCTAATGTCTTCCACCTGGCTGCGTCACACCTTGCAGTCTGCCTGGAAGCAGACAGCCTCTTGCATTTATAGCTCTTGTCCTAGAGCACTTTAAGAGTGATAGATGTATTAGCGATTATCTGGTCTCATTTCCAAAATTGTTTCCTATAGCCCTGCTCTTCCAACTCTGCACCGTTGCTTGTCCTGGAAAAGAAACATATTTTGAAATAGTCTTCTCTCACTGCACAGTGCATTTCGGATGTTCCAGGTCATGGCAATTGTACCAATTTGACAGCTCATGCATTTTTAGCATGCTTGCTTTCCTCTCTGTGGCAGAGAAACCTCTGTGCAATATGATAACCTCCATGACAACAGATTTTTATACCAAGTCCAGTGGTAGTCTAGCAATGCCATATACATGCTACAAACAGATATTGAATCTTGCGATTTATTGTTAAAGGCTTCAAAGCTGAGTTGGAACACCTTAGCCGAGGCATGTAACTCCATTACTCACAGGTAGAGCTCATTTCTATGCCTGGTTTCGTAATGAATTGAGCAGGGTCCTTTGAGTTTTCTGCTATTGTTGCTTTTGTGTAAAAGTTCAAAATCCAGCAGGGTCACAAACAGAATTAGCTCAACAGTGAGTAAAATCCATTGGAAAGCAGGGAAATTGCATTTCTGTTGCAGGTGCAGGCTTCGATGGCCTTTTCCTCCTTTACATCTGCCCAGAATTTCTTATTACTACGAAGGAGAATAAAGGAAAAGCCATTTGGCATACGAAATGCTTTGCCTTTGGATTTTACCTAAAAATCCCCTCAACTGCAAAAAGGGTGAGAGGGGCCATATGCTGCCTATATCATTTACTGACTCGCTGTGCCACACGCACAGGAGTGTTGAGCACGTGGGAAATACGGTTGCAAAGAGTTGGAAACGCCTAGATCAGCAAATGCACTGGCAAGCTGGTAACCATTAGAAACATAGTTGGGAGACCTGGCCTTTCCTTGAATCTCAGTAAGACTGGCTTCAGAATACCAAGCAATGTCCTCTTCCATCTCCAAGGAGAGATAAAATGGGATCCGTGTCAGGGAAGATTATCAAACTGATTCTCTTGGCAGATGGGTCTCTTGAATGGGACACTGAGACTGCGCAGAAGGAAGCTCATCTACTGATCCAAGACTGACTCCGTAGGGCTCCCCTCCTAGGCAGACTTGCTCGGTGTGTCCATGCATGTAGGTATTGTTAAATCCAAAACCGTATGAGATTAGAAGCTGGCCCAAGATACTCTCTGATTTCCTGAAGTGTTGCATCAAACATTTTTTGTGTCTGTTTGATACTTGGGATTGAACGCAGGGGCATTCTACTTCTGAGCTACACCCCCAACTCTTTTATTTATTTATTTATTTATTTATTTATTTATTTATTTATTTATTTATTTATTTATTTATGTGTGTGTGTGTGTTGTGGCACTGGAGATTGAACCCAGAAGCATTCTACCTCCGAGCTACACCCCCAGCCCTATTTATTATTCTTTATTTTTGAAACCGAGTCTCACTAAGTTGCGGAGGGCCTCACTAGGTAGCTGAGGCTGGCCTCGAACCCAGATCCTCCGGTCTCAGCCTCCCGAATGCTGGGATTACAAGCGTGAGCCACCATGCCCGGTGCTATTTTATTTTTTATTTGGAAACAGGGTCTCACGAGGTTGACGAGAGTCTCACTACTTGCTGAGACTATCCTTGGACCTGCAATCCTCCTGTCTCAGCCTCCCCAAGTACTAGGATTACAGGTGTGCACCACCATGCCCGGCTTATTTTTGAATTTTGTTTTCAAACAAGGCTTTGATAGGTTACAGAGGACCTCACTAAGTTGCTGAAGTTGGTCTCAAACCTGTGATCCTTCTGTTTTAGTCTCCCAAGTACTAGGATTACAGACATGTGCCACCACCCCCTGCTGCATCAAACTTTAGCGCTAAGTAGCCACCATGTAATCACCGGTTTCCCCGTCTTTTCTATAGATTCTGACTTGGACATCACTGCTGAAGGGTGCAAAGGGGAGGAAGAGTGCAAGAATCATTGCTATTGCTCTCAATATTTGTTGATGTACACGATGCAGACAACAGTGTCATTAAACTTGTTTGCAATTAGTAGAATAAGTATACTTAGCTTCTTCCATGTTAAAAATGCACCTCTTCCATGTAGATTTCAAAACAAAATTGTGTGCATTTGTAAAAACTTTTCCTTTTATACCTTGTAAACAGGAATCAGATACAGCTGTGTGGAAACTATAGCCCAAATTTATAGAAAAATAGAGAGATTCTTTGTCTACTAAGCATGTGCGTGTTCATAGCCATACACACACACACACACACACACACACACACACACACACACACACCACCCTTCTAATAAAAATGGCACCCCGGGGCTTTTTTTTTTTTTTTTTTTCACTTAAATGCATTGCTATTTATCTACATTTCCACTAGCCCAGGAAAGAGCTACTTGGTATTAGGTTAAAGTAGTCATACTTCTAGACAATGATTCTCTGATTAATCTGCTCATACTCAGAGTGACTCAAAGAACTTTCTACTCTCCTTCTGTCATTCAGTGTCCTTTTACTTTTATCCACTATATATTGTGGACTAACTTGGTAAAAGAAGTGAATTGCAAAATTTGAAAAGAGAAAAACAAGTAGATACGTTTACTACTTTTAAAGAATTTATGACCTAAAGAGAAAATGAGATAGCCCAAAATAGCCACCTATATTTTCTATTTTATCTTTCTGTTACTTTAGCGAAAATGTACGGGTGGCATTCCTTAAGACTTCCTTAAGAGCCGGGCGTGGTGGCGCACGCTTGTAATCCCAGCATTCAGGAGGCTGAGACCGGAGGATCCGGGTTCGAGGCCAGCCTCAGCTACCTAGTGAGGCACTCCACAACTTAGCGAAACCCGGTTTCAAAATAAAAAATAAAAAATAGGGCTGGGGGTGTAGCTCGGAGGTAGAATGCCCCTGAGTTCAATCCCCAGTACCGCAAAAAAAAAAAAAAAGACTTCCTTAAGAATAGGGTCACTTTATTTTTAAAATTATTTTATTGGCACCTTGCAATTATACATCACAGTGAAATTCAAAGTTTTGCAAACGTGCAAGCACACATCGCTTGATATATTTCCCTTCACATCCCACCCCGCCTCTCCACTCCCTCCCCGTACATGTTGGTGAGGTTGGAAGTGATACCTGCAGATATGGACATAACATTGTTTGAACTGTTTCTATCATCAAGTCTCCTTTTCACTCGCCTCACCTCCAGCCTCCAGTCCCCTTCCACTATTCTACTGATATCTCTCCTCATTTATCTCAAGTCCTCATCGTTTCCTATTTTCTCTGCAGCTTCCATATATGTCAGAAAGCATAGAACCCTTGATTTTCTGAGACTGGCTGTTCTCAGCATAATATTCTCTAGTTCCATCCATTTCCCTGCAAATGACATAATTCTATTCTTTTCAATGGCTGAGTAAAATCCCAGTGTGTATATATGCCACATGTTCTGTATCCATTCATCCACTGATGAATACCTAGGCTGGCTCAATAATTTGGCTATTGTGAATTGTGCTGTTTTAAACATGGGTATGTATGTATCACTATAGTATTCTCATTTTAATTCTTTTAGAAAGATACCAAGGAGCGATAGAGCTGGATCATATGGTGGTTCCATTCTCAGTTTTTGAAGAAATTCCAAACTGATCTCTATAGTGGTTTTACTAATTTATCACCAACAATGTATAAGACTTCCTATTTCCCCACATCCTTACCAGCATTTGTTATTGTTGGTATCCTTGATGATTGCCGTTCTAACTAGAATTAAATGGAATCTTAGTGTAGTCTTGATTTGCATTCCCCCGATTGCTGGAGATGTTGAACATCTTTTTATGTATTGATTGGTCAGTTGTATTTCTTCTTCTGAGAAATGTCTATTCACTTCTATTGCTCATTTTTATTGGGTTATTTGAGTTTTTAGTGTTAATATTTTTAGTTCTTTTTATGTTTTAAATATTAGTTCTCTATCAGAGGACTAGCCTGCAAAGGTTTTTTCCTATTCTGTAGGAACTTTCTTTGGGCTATGGATTGTTTCCTTGACTGAACAGAAGCTTTTTAATTTGACTGCATCAATAATAAGGTCAATTCTCCATCCCCAATAAAAAAGTCAATGTCCCATTAAGCCTTGTTAATGACCCACGAGTACCTGGATCCCATTTCCCCAAGTCCCTAACATATAGTTTGCCCAGTACATGAGACACTGAAAATGGAAATGGTAGAGAACTTTCCTATGTCGTTTCCCTGACTCTACCCTCAACTGCTACTCACGTGTGAGTCAACTAACACTTATCTTAATATAAAATAATGAATAGTGGTTATTACCTTAACAGACTGTTTCTCCATGAGAATGAATACATGTCTGTCTTGTCCATCATGATATTCCTAGCAACCAGATCAGTGCCTCTAATACAATAGGTCCTGGATCAATATTTGTTGAATTTTGAAGGAATAAATGGATGGTGTGAAGTGATGAAGTCAAATGATCAGTTCTATTAAAAACATTTGACTTGGAGCATCAAGTTTCAGATACTTTCAGGTAACATTCCCTTTCAGTAAAGTTGGTAAGTAAGATACAACAAATATTCTCTATATGTTATTTATTGCCATGGGTATTTTGTTGTTGTTGATTTTTTAGTAAAAGAGATGACAGAATGAACTATACAAATCACTTCCAACTCCAAGGTCCTAGGATGCAGTGGCATATTAAATCTTGCAGCTTGCCATTAGGGATCCAGGTAGTTTTAAAGGTACAAAATGTGAATGAATACCAATGTCAATCTCAATATTTTGTACAGGGTAGGGGGAATGGAGAGGGAGCCAGGAAAAAGCCTACCAAGTGCATATATGCCACTATCATTCTGAAATCCATTATGATGTGAAACTATAATGCACCAATAATGCACCGATAAAAGTATAAAAACAAGAATGAAATTGAAAAACTACATAATATTCACACCAAAATTATCATTCATCACCAAGGCCCTGACAAACAGGAATGACAAATTGCACAATTGTTCCATCGGGCTACACAATATAGAGTATCTCCAAAGTTAACTATAAAAGAAAATATTTCAGCCTGGCATCATGATACAAGCCTGTAATCTCAGTACTTGGGAAGCTAAAACAGGAGGATCATAGGTTCAAGGCCAGCCTCAGCAACTTAGCGAGGTCCTCAGTAATTTAGTGAGACCATATTTCCAAGTTAATAATAAAATAGGTCTGGGGATGTAGCTCAGAGACAGAATGCCCCTGGGTTCAATCCCCAGTATCACACATACACACATACACAAAAGATAACACTTAAACTTGAAACTCAGAAGGAAAGAATGCTGAGGGAAATGGTGTTTTATTGACCTGCAGAGTATGTTTCAGGTTTGTATTCCTGACTGTGGACTTCACCAATTGCTAGTGTTATAAATGCAATGTGATTGCCCTGAAGGAGAGGAAAAAAGGCTTAGGAAATGCCTCCCCATGCCACATTCAATTAGGGAGGATGAAAACTCATATAGAAAGCAATAAAGGAAAAAATGAAGTGTCGATTAATAGAATGTTATTTTCTTAATCCCTGTGTAAGGCATTGGGCTTATTTTAGGAAGACCTGAGAAAGAATATTTTAAAAGACATTTTCCAATCTGATTAAGAAAGATTTAAATAAAAACTATACAAAGAGAGAAAAATGCCTTTGAATCATTGTGTGTCTGAGCCAGGCCAGGTGAGCACACCTGTAATCCCAGTACTTGAGAGGCTAAAACAAGAGGATCGCAGATTTAAGGCCAATCTCAGCAACTTAGATAGACTCTTAGCAACCTAGCAAGACTGTTTCAGAACAAAAAGTAAAAATAAGGAAAACCTGGAGGTGTAGCTCAGAGGTAGAAAGCCTCTGGGTTCAATCCCCAGTACTACAAAAGAAAAAAAAATATTATTATTTCAAATGTCACTGAGACTTGATAGGTTAGTAAATCAGCAAAATATTACAACTAATAATAATATGTTCAAAAGTAGATTTCATGCAAGAAAGAGCATTAGATGTTGCAAAGAAAAAGAGGTGGAAAGAATCCATCATTTATTGACAGAAGCATGGTAAAGAGAAATATCCAAATAACATAAATGCGATAATCCTCTACAGGCTGTTTGACCACATGGAAGATATCAATGATATTTTCAATCCTTATCACACAATTGGTGCAGTGGCAAAATAAACCTTAATGGAGACTTAAATTTCAAGCAATATGCCTAAAGTCTCAGGGTTATGAAGCAGAAGATATAATAAAATTTTTACTTGACTAGTTGTTTTACCTCATAGGTGCTTAAGAAGCAATGAAGGAAAGGTTTTCTATAGGATTAGGTTTGTCAAGAATGTCCACTGCATGCACATAAAGTATTTTGATTTCAGCAAACTACATAACAAAGATGCCCCATGATTATTTTATGGATAAGATGCTAAAATATGAATATGCATCATACTATCCAAGTGGTTTCTGAGAGCACTGAGCAAGAGAGTAAACAAAAGAGTATTATATTGATTCAAGGCAACATTTATTTCTGGGGGCAGAACAAAGAGTTACCTTTGAGTAGCTTAAATAGGCATGAGTCACATGAGTTTCAGAAATACTTAAATGCATAAACAAATAAATAACTTTTATCTTTGAAACACAAAGCATTAAGTGCAATAGTGACTAGCTCAGCTAAGTATGCTTCTCTGAAAAATAGAATTCAACCTACTAACTAAAAAACTAGAAATATTGAATTTAGGCAATTAACACCCAGCAGCAAAGAAAGAAATAGAAGGATGTCATACATGCATTTTATGGATGAAACCTCTTATTGGTCAAACAACTTTAAAGCTATGTAACTAGACTAACTCCTCGGGGGGTCTGGAAATGTTCTCATCCTTTATGTGGGTCACTTGTGAAATTATGAACTTCCTATTGCCTGAATATAAAGATAATTCTGGTGGCTGCCTACACTAGCTACCAGTGGGATACTAACTGCGGAGCAAAGAAGGAGGAGAGTTTTAAGAGAATTTATCAAAATAATTATAGGAGAATACTTTCATTAAAAAAATAAATTGGTATAATTAGAATAGAATCATAACTCTTTCAGAAGTGCTTCTGCGTACACTCCATCTTTGTTACTTTTAACGATTTGACATTCAGTTAAAATTAAGTGCTTCTTCCAGAGTGCAGAAAAATTCTGATTTACTGTTCAATTCTTAGCATAATGGGAAATGATGCAGAATTAGTTACTTATAGCAAGAGATTATCTCTCTTAACCTTGGTGCATTTTAGCCACTCTCTGCAACTAAATAATGCAGAAAAATGAGAATAAAATGTTGACTTGTCAAAGTATAACTAAAAGTGCCTTTCCTGTAGGACAAAGATATATTAAAAATTAAAATGGAAAGAAGCAAGAGCTGAAGAATTATAAAAACCTGACAGAATTTGTCAGTTATAGTAAAAAGCAGTACATTTATAGCTCCTCTTGTTTAACACCCAGATATTTCTTAATCCTCAAATATTTTATACAAAGACATTGAAAGCAAGTATACGGAGATACTTTTCATGATTGTGCTTTGAAATCTTACAAATAGACTTCCCAAACCCCTGATAAGAACCACATTATCATAATTGGCTTATACATGTCCATATTAAGAGTCATGATACACAAAATAAGCATTTCTAAAATATATTCCCAAGCAAAAAGTTCAAAACTTTATTTTGTTTTCCTAATATTTTCCGTGAGTCCACACTGTCTGACAGAAATCTTCTGTGCCCTGAATGATTCCTTCTTGTTGGATTTCTTGCTCCTTTATTCCAGATCCCCTAAGTACATTTAATTCACCATGTCTTACACACATTAGTGAAAAGCACAAGGAAATTTCTATTATGAGCAAAATCCCCTGTGTCTTGATACTTAGGTATTCTCAAAATAAAAAAATAATAAAAATCTTTAAAAATAATAAATTCATCTAGATGCCAAATATCCCCCCCAAATGAGGAATCTCAAAATCCATGAAAGCCACTAAGTAAATGACAACACTTTCTCATATTTAAAATGATTGACAATGTGGAAGCTAGAGAGAAAATCGAAAACAGAAAGGACTTTAAATAATGCAGAGAGAGAGAGAGAGAGCGAGGAGAGCTGTAGAGTAGTTGAAAGGGGCTTAGGAGAGAGAGTTAGGAAGGGGAAGAGGGAGCACTGAAGAAAGCAAGAGTTCAAATAATACTAAGGCAATAGATGAACGTGTTATTACCAGTCCCACTAAGTCCTGTTGGGAGGGAGGGGAGAGCAGGGTGGGATGGGCGGGAAACACACAAGGAGCTCACAGCTCACAGTTTTAACACACTGAGTCTCACTATGATGTATAATTGCAATACACCAAGAAAATACTTATCAATGAATACGTAACAAGTAAAATTTAAAAAATGAAGTGGGACATAGTCAAAAATAAAATACTTCCCAAATAATACATTATTTGCATTCGCCTCTTGCAGTTTTGCAGGTAGAGCAGTTGACAGGTAACAGGACAAAGACACCTAATCATATGATATTCGTGTGATATAAGTGGTCTTACCTGCTAACCTTGTATCGTGGTTGACTTTGGTAACTTCAGATTTGAGAGGATGCCTCAGGAAGGTCTTCATAATGGTAGCATGATCGGGAGCAAAATGTAAGGATGTTGAATCAGGAGAAAATGTAAATACCAATGCATTCTCTGATACACCAAGAAGTTATCCTTGGATGTATGACGTGACTTCACTTAATGGATACCAACATAAATGAAGATGAAATGAAATCACTTCCTTGAGTTTATTCTAGTTAAGAAACCGTTTAATAAATTGTGTGGGTACAAATAGTAGAAGCCTGGGAGGAGAAGGTACAGAGGGGAGCTCATCTGATAGAATTAATGAAGTCCGTGACTTATGAACTGAACTCTAATTTACAGAATCATTAACCTTTGAGTTGTAGGCAATTTAATAGCCACCTAGATTGGTGGTTCTTGTCCCAGATCTATTAAATTAAACTTGATGGGGATAGTACAGTTGGTCCATGGATCAAAGTTTGGGAAGCCCTGATGTCACATTCGGTATGTCACTGCAGGAATCCCCTCTACAATATGTTTGATATTCTGCCATCTATTACGAACATCCCAGTAACAAGGAATTTATGACTTCACATGAACATCCCAGTAACAAGGAATTTATGACTTCAAACAGCAACACACTTCACTTTCCCAAAACTCTCTTTGCTAATCAAATTCAACACATACTGACAGCTTCATATTCTTTTCTTTCTTTCCTTTTTCAGCATTAGGGTTGAAGCTATGGGAAATCTACCACTGAGCTGCATTCCTACCACTTCTCATTTCTTTTTAATTTTGAGAAAGAATATCAATAAGTTGATGAGGCTGGCCTCAAACTTGCCATCCTCCTACGTCAGCCTCCCAAGTCACTGAGATTATAAGCCTGTGCCACTATGCCTGGCTATACACATTATTTTTAATTCTCATAATGGCTCCATTAAAGAAGATGTTAATTACCCCCATTCGCTGATTAGGAAATTGGAACTCTGAGAGTCTGAATGGTTTGTCCAAGTTTACATAACTAAGACGCAGGGCTGAGAGTAAACCCTATACTGCCTCTTGCATTCATTTTCTCATTTAATTCTTAAAAGTTCCTTATGAGGTTTGTGCTATTGTAGTTCTTTTCTTTGTTTCTTTTTTTTTTTTTTTTCTTTACGGTACTGAGGATGGGACGCAGGGGTACTCTACTTCTGGTCTACACCCCTAGCCCTATTTTTATTCTTGATTTTGAAGCAGGGTCTCACTAAGTTGCAGAGAGCCTCACTAGGTAGCTGAGGCTGGCCTGGAACCTGTGATCCTCCTGTCTCAGCCTCCCGAATGCTGGGATTACAAGGCGTGCACCACCATGCCCGGCTCTATTGTACTTACTTTAAAAATAAGAAAATCAAATATTGGAAAGCAAGGTTGAAACTAGTTAGTCAAATTCCTCTCTAACTGGCATTATAACTCGATAGTCTGTCTCTCACCTCCCATTAGAACTTAAGTTTTATAAATGTAGAAGCCATGTCTGTTTTGTTTGCTGCTGCATTCCCAGCACTTAAAATAATACCTAGCACCAGGCATGTTGACTCATACCTGTCATCTCAGTACTTGGGAGGCTGAGACTAGAAGATAACAGGTTCAAGACCAGCCTCAACAACCTAGCAAGACCCTGTTTCAAAATAAAAATAAAATAGGGGTGGGTGTGTAGCTCAAAAATAGAGCACCCCTGGGTTCAATCCTCAGTACCACAAAATAACAACAACAACAACAATAATAATAACAATAATAATAGTAGTAGTGACATATAAATAGTTGTTCATTAAATTAATTATTTTAACTATGTTTTGTATCTGCTATATTTCAGGCTATGCTCACTACTAAATTTACAGAGAAGTCTAATCCTTCTCCCATGAGATAGTTCTTAAAGACAGTACTTGTCTTCTAGGATGGATAGCCCTGGTTTGTTCCATCATTTCTCATGTGACTTGGTATTACCTGGGTTTTCCTCTCTGGACATTAGCAATTTATCAACAATGGGCATGTAAAACTTAAGAGAGTACTTCTGTAATGATTGACCCCCTTTTCATATACTCTGTACTTTTTTTAATACAACCTGAGATGGTCATTTGCTTTTTAAGTGGCTGTATTATATTACTGGCCTTTATTGAGTTGGCATTAAAATCAATGGCCTAGAGTCTTTTAGTAATAATACTATGATAGTAAGTCATTTATTATTATGAATTGTACAGAAATTCTATGAATATTTCTATTTTTAAATCAATATATAGAACTTCATAATCACCCTCATTAAATTTCATCTCATTATTTCAAGGGCATTCTTCCAACATATAAATAAGTTTGACTCTGAGTCATCTTTCCTGTTCTCCATTCAAAATTGAGTCATCAGAAATTTATGCAAGCTAGACTATTCTGTCTTCATCCAGGTAATTGTTCAATATATAGAAACAAACAAACAAATACAGAGTTCTGTGGCAAGGTACTAGAGACCTTTCTTCAAGTTAACAAGTATCCACCAATAAAGAGACTGGGTTTAGTTATTCAACAAGTAGTGAATTTGAACTCACATTTATAATGCAATCCCCATCCATATTTTAGCATTCAATCAACAAAATAGTCACAGATAATGTTTGTTCTATTTTGCTGAAATTAAAATATCTTATATACAATGCATGCTCTTGGTAATCCTAATTCCAAAGAAACCCTTTGTGTTCTGGTTTGCATATAGAATGTCCTGTATTGGCAATACAAAAATGTTCAGAGGTGAAATCATTGAATCATGAGATTTCTAATCTCATCTGTGGATAAATCCATTGATAGATTAATAATTTGTATGGATTTATTGGGAGGCAATGGAGCCATGTAGGGTATGGCTGAAGAAGGCAGGTTACTGGGAGTGTGGCCTTGGGGACTATATATAGAGATATATATTTTTTCATACACACACACACACACACACACACACACACACGTCCCTCATCCCCCTCTGCTCTCTCGCTAGTTCGTTCTCTCTCTCTCTCTCTCTCTCTCTCTCTCTCTCTCTCTCTCTCTCTCTCTCTCTCTTTCTCTCTCTTTCCTGCCACCATGCCCTGGCTCCACAGACCTGACATGGACTAACATGGACTAAAACCACTGAAACCTCCAGAACTGTGAGCCTCCACATAAATCTTTCTTCCTCTATGTTGTGCTGTCAGATATTTTCAACATAGCAGCAAAAATGCTGACTGAAACATTTGTTGAAAGAATAGAAACTTGCTAGACTTTTTATCCTCAAAGTTTAGTAATTTTACAGGTGTGTCTTTTCTTGTCCTTTCTGGTGAGGATTTGGTGATCCCTTTCAGTCTGTGAGATTAGTTATTTCTTCACTCAGGGAATTTTTCCTCCACTATTTGCATAACTGTTGCCTCTCTTGCATCTGATTCTGATATCCTTCTGGACCTCTTACTATTTGCATATTAAATCTCCTAGATCTATCTTCTAACAGCAGATTGAGAGGAAAGTCTCTCCTTAAATGTGGGCAGCACTGTTCTAATAGGCCGGGGACCCAGATGAATAGAAAAAGGTAGGCATGTGTGGTTCTTCCTGAGTGAAAGTGTGCCCATTCTTGCCTGAGATATCCAACTTCAGCACTTCTGCTCTTCGAGCTGGATTCTCACCAATGATTCTCCAGGAAGTTTTCTGGCATTCCATCTTGGACTGAGACTGTATTATAGGTCGCTCCTATTCTGAGACTCCAGCCCTTGAACTGCTTAACAGCTGCTGGTTTCTCATGCTCTCTGGGTGCAAGTGACCACTTTGGACTACATTGCTTCAGAGTATAAGATGATGGGATAAATTCCCTTTCATGATATACATATCCTATGAATTCTATTATACTACAGAACCGACTAATACTCTTCCACATCCCACAGCCATTGTATTTCTGCCTTGGAGCTCGCCATTCATAGGCTAAACCTCTGAAACCATAGCCAGAGAAATCTCTTCTACTCTAAGTTGTTCTTCTCAGGTATTTTTATTACAACAATCAAAAAGCTAAGTGATACACTTTCTTCCATTATTTTTTTTTTCTTCAAGCACTTATGAGGTAAAATGTCTAGGCAAATCCAGACCTCTGCTTTCACAACACTATGACTCTCAGCTTGTTTCTTGAAATCTAAATCTTCATTAAAGATGATTTTGCCGGCCAGGTGTGGTGGCGCACGCTTGTAATCCCAGGACGTGGAAGGCTAAGACCAGAGAATCAGGGTTCGCAGCCAGCCTCAGCTACTTAGTGAGGCCCTTCACAACTTAGTGAGACCCTGTTTCAAAATAAAGAATAAAAAATAGGACTGAGGATGTAGGTCAGAGGTAGAATTCCCCTGGGTTCTATTCCCAGAACCACAAAATAATAATAATAAAAAGATTATTTTGCCAGTTGTGTAGTAAGTATTGAAAGTATCATCAGTATCCTCCATGTGGCCAATGGGATTTTCACAATTATGATATTCTGATATTTCTCTTCACCATGCTTCTACCTCTAGAATCATGGATTCATCCTCTACAATGTTATCTTTGCAACATCGACTGCTCTTTCTCTTACTAAGTCCATTTTAAGCAAATCATTACAACCGATTGCAATTCTTCACCAAGTACCATCCCATAAAGCCTCAGTGACACTTATCCAGTGACATGTATTTAACTCATTTGTATTAAAACTTCGAGGTGATTTTTAAAAGGATTTGATAGCACATTTAAAAGGACATTTTATATTGTTAATGAAAGGGTACCAAGGTTTAGTTAGGAAAAAGGTTTTGTGATCTATTGCACGGCATGGCAACTATATCTAAGAATAATGCATTGCATATTTGAAAAAGTGCTGAGATAGCACACTTTAAATATTTCATCACAAAAAAATGAGAAGTACACAAGGTGTTGGTTATATCATTAGCTTGATTTAATCATTCTGTGTTGTACACATATATCAAAACATCACATTATAGCCCATAATTTATTTGCCAATTAAAATGAAAAAATAGAAAAGGATGTTTTTCTAGTTTTCAATATAATAAGTACAGAAAAACTCTAGAATTGTGGTGTCTTGTTGATTCCCTTTAGAGATGCTCAGACTTTGGGACTATTTTACTAGCTTCCTCCACCTTCATGTCTTTCTGAGAGTATCTAAAGCTCTACCTAAGAGGTATACATATTCAAAGAAATATGTAGTCCATACTTGCATATATTCTAAGCAACTGCCATGGAACCAAAGGAAGACCATCATTGATCTTACAGAAAAATTATGCCCTGGTCAATTGCCCAAGTGGTACTCATGAAATAAACTAGGGTTCAATGAAGGAAATTTAAAAACATGTCTATAATGTGGTCTTATATTACTTAATATTTAGAGTAAATAAAGTTAACAAATATTAGTATGAGTTTAAATTAAAGAAGAAATGTAAAATTTCCTGTGCTTTTATCTGGAAAATTGATGTCTGAGGATCAAAATTAGCATAAACCTCATTAATGTGTAGTATTATTGTTCAAGCCAGCAGATATTACACTGCAGTCTTAATTGTATTAACAATTAAGACAAAGGGAATCCTTTTTAGCTTGAATAGCAGCTTTAAACTAATCATTTCAAACATGGGAAATGAAATGAATAATTTTGTTTAAAAAGCATTTGTCCTTTGAACTTCAGTCTATTCAACTTCTGAAATGCTTATTAAAACAGAGTTCTGTTCAGCACATTTTAAACTTTAAATAATTATACCACCCAGTGTGCATTTCTGTAAAACATCAGGAGCTGACAATACTATTTCATAAAACATTTATATTAGATTATACAGTTGCTCTTACAGTTCCAAGGAAAGAAAAACTTTGTTAATAAGATAACAAACTAAAGAGAGTTACAAGGAACTTGTTCAAGAAGGCCAAATCTGAAATGCTCCAAAGCCCCGGAAGTAATAATGGTAATGTCTTCAACTTGCTAAAGGAAGTCAATACATTCTTTGATTGTTACTCGTTTTGCCAGTTGGTCAGGCCCACATCTGATGATGACAAAGCAAAATCTTTCCTTCAGTAGTGTCAGTTCAAAAAGCAACAAACAACAATACTAAATTAAGCATTGATGGGGCTATAAACACCTTCCCATCTTGATATAATACCTCCATGTCAGATCTTGTCATTAGAAATATATCAAAATATTGAGTTCTCATGCTAAATTTTTCATTAATATCTCCTAATTCTTATTTCATATTGAAAACCACAATGATCTCATACACACATACGCACACACACACACACACGCACACACACATATACATACCAGTTCACAAGGCAAACTAGATTAAAGTAAAAATGAAAACTGTAAACAAGTATGTCAAAGAGGCATCATTTGGGGCATTCAGTCAAATAATTAATGTTCAAAAGATAATCCATCATTTTGTCTACTGCCATATGATTCATATTCTAAAACCTAAGTCAGTCTTTGCATATGCATTTGCTCAAAATCCAGTCTTTTTTTTTTTTAATTTATTATTTTTTTTTTAGCATGGATTTTTATACATTTCTTGGGTACAACAGGGTTAATCACACATTTTCGTTGGGTACAAGCTAGTACAGGTAAAGACATCCATGCACATATTTCTCATTAACCCTTCCCCAATTCCCACCCACCCTCCCCCTATCTCCTGGTCAGTTTAGTGATTGACTTTGATGTGATCTTGTAAGTACATCATG
>PVLC010002944.1:0-18766 GCA_004027655.1 Graphiurus murinus
AACATAGATACGCATGCATCGGTCTGATAATTTGGTTTCCATTCTGGTGGGTATATACCCAGTAGTGGTATAGCCGGGTCATATGGTAGGTTCACTCCCATTCGTCTGAGGATCCTCCATACTGTTTTCCACAGTGGTTGCACAAGTTTGCAATCCCACCAACAATGTATTAGGGTTCCCACTTCTCCACACCCTCGCTTAGCAAAGTCCACTCAACTAATCTTCCACATATAGGGGCTAAAGGCCTATCTGTCTTAAAATCTTTTGGATCCTTGGTGCTGAAGACTAGATAAATAGTAGAATCAATAAACAGTTGTTAAATAAACACATAGGTAGGTAGGTGGGTGGATAGATGTAGAAATTTTCCTTCAAGTTATTAATTTTTTGAAAAGTTCATATCTAGTTCATAATCACAATTTCTAAGTGCCCTACTTGATATTTTTCTGAAACAAACCTTTTGAATCCATCAAGCATATTCTTCTCGTGGCCTTAAATCTTTTTGGAAAAACATGTGTGCTATAAATCAATACATCACAGTCTTTTTGAGTTTTATTAATATCACCACAAACTGTATGTTTGTATTTCTCTGACATCTATTTTTCTATCCTTTAACTTTTGTTTTTAGTATATTTTATTTTGGATATCCATCTTGTAAATATCATATAGACTACTTGTTAGTGTTGTATAATTGTTTTAAGATACATACTAATAATCTTAGCTTATAATTACAAAAGAAACTCTTCCCAATACTTTCTACCACCACCACCTCCCTTAAAGAAGTTTTACATCATGTATTTTTAGGGGTGGAGGATTTCATGTTTGCCTTATACATATGGTAACAAGCTTTCTCTCTTTAAATGATCAAATAAGAGAGGTAATTCTTTCTATCCCTTTTTGTATCTTAAGCTCTAAGCCTTGGTTCTTTCCAGAATTAAGCAAATATCTTTGCCAATAATTTTTAAAAAATATTTCCTGATGACTTCTTATTTCCTTCAAAATATCATAATTATATTACAAGGAAATTGTAAGGAAAGCATCCAAACATTGTTCAGAAGAAAAATTGATAATCTGGCACAGTTAATGGTACCATGCAAGAAACATACTTTGTTTACATGGAACTGGGGTTGGGAGGGGAAGAAGTTTGAGGTGCATAAGAGGTCTTTAGTAATTTGACATTTGAAATATTTACAACAACCAAAAAGTAAGTGATGTTTTGAACCCTAGTTGGGTGCAGCTTGTAGTTGGTTGAATTCATGATAAACATATAAGGCAAAAATAAAGCTCTGAAAGTATTATTATCCAGTGTCTATTCTTGCATTTTTACTGCTGTAGCAAACCATTTATCATTCCTGAGAAATGGGGTCAGTAACATCATTTCATCTTTCTTGGGGCAAGTAAGAAGCAGCCTTTTCAGGAGCCAAGAGTGATAGCGGTCTCATGAGTATCATTTTTTTCCAAGTCCCTTGTTGCTACAATTTTAGAAAAAAAAAATGTGATTGAGGTCACTCAGTGTTCATGGCAAAACAAGAGCATGTGTCAAGGAAATGAGCGAGCTGCACCATGGTGAGCCACAGTTCCACCCAACTCAGCTTCTGCACTCAGTGATGCTTGTCATCTAGAATTCAACAGAAAAGAAATAAAACCAAACCAGAGTCAAGCGAGCAATGGAACTCCCAAGCCTCCTTAAGCATTTTTGCTTGGAACAACCTCCAACCATAAAAACATTTTGCTCCCTTGGATCAGCAAGGTTGCCTTCTTACTGATTTCACAATGTTCCTCCTCCTCCTCAGGCATTGAACCTTTTTTTTTTTTTTGGATATTCTCCAGAACCATGTCTTAGGAGACCAGCTAGCAGCCAATGAAGAAACAAAAGTCATATATGTATATATGGGCCCCTAAAATTTATCATATATATATACATATATATATATATGCGCACACATAATGTCTACTTCTATATAATTTCCTTGTGTCCATGTTTGTTTTTGTGCAAGAAATGCCCTATGGACTAGAGAGAGTTTTGGAAACTCACGAAGTTTGGTAGTGAGGTGATATCCATTTTCAGTGGCATACCCAAGGTTAACCCCACTCCTTGCCTAGGCAAACTGACCAAATAAATGATCCTTAGCTAATAAAGTTTCTAGCTGCCATTAGCTCCAACCTAGAGGGAGAAGATAAATTTTAGGGATCTATAGCCGTCTGGATAAAGAACAACCTAAGAAAGAAAATAAAATGTCAGCCTATGTACTAAAGTCAAAATGTGGGAACTGGAAAACAATAGCATAGCATGGTTTAGCATATATTCTTCACCTAAATTTTTCCCTGAATATTTCATTATCTCTGCTTTCAAGCTTATTGGTATTTTGAAGATAGAGAAATGTTACTTTCTGAGGTTTCCTGTGGAAGGTTTTTTTTTTTTTTTTAAGTGTTGCCATTTATCTACTTGACATCATTCTGCAGTGTTCTGGCCCTTACTAATGGTACTATTAAGGTAAATAATACCAATAGACACTGGCCATCTCTTTGTGAACATACTCTATCAGATTCCAATGCCAAACTCTAAAGATGTGCCTGCTAAGAACTGAGCTTCTTCTTAGTGCTACATCTAGTTGGTGATAAGCATCAACCCCCTCGTTCTTTACGTCCTCAGAAGCTGGTCCTTCCTTCTCTTCTTACTTTACTTTGCACAACATCCTTTGGTGACTTTGTCCACACTCACTCACGCCACCTTAGTATACATTGATTACTTACAATCATGTTTTCTGCAGATATTATTCCATAATATCAAATGCCCACCTAGGCTCCCTCTGCCCCATAAGCTACAGGCTTCCAAATACTCCACACCCTAGCTTTTCAATCCCTATAATGTTGCTGTGACTCATGAACTTGGATGCCATTCTCTTCCTCTTCACCATAACCAGCTTACCAGCCCCACCCCCCACCCACATCCCATCAATCACAAAGTCCCGTAAATGACATACCTTAAATCATTCTCAAATGCATCTCCATCCCTTTGCCTTTAATGCCACTATTATCATCTAGACATTCTTCATCTAATTCCTGGATGATTTCCACAACCTTTATTATACCTTCTCTCTACTTTGATCTTAATCCTCAATCAGACCTCCTGTCCATTCCCCTCACCCCAGCCCCACTTCCCTCCCCCCACCCCCTGGAGTTTTCTTCCTGAAAGGAAAACCTGATCAAGTTTCTTATTCATTAAAAATCATCATTCAATCTCCTACATCTTTGCAGACTTTTGTCCTACTAGTCAGTTCCCTAAACCATACAACACTGCTTACAATCTCAGTATGGAAAATGGAGTTTCCTATCTTGCTTTAAGACAAACGTAGATGCCCTTTCTCCTTGGCTATGAACTCCTCCCCATCAAATCACAGGTGTTTCCTAACACTACAGGTGGAGGAGTATCACCTTTTCTTCAATTACATTCCATCTCATCAGGTAACAGTAAAACTTCCCTCCTCGGCATTCTACTGTACTAATCGCAATCACTATTGCATGATTCAATAAATCAATTCAACAAAAATATATTGAGTGTTTACTATGCAATAGGCACTGACCAGGTGCTGGAGATTCAATGGTGAGAAAGAATTGACAGTGTATCAGCCCTTGAGAAGCTTGGATCCCAGCGGGCAAGTCAGAAAATCAAACGTGTTACAATTCAATCACACTCATGTCTGTCTCAATCATCATGCATTACTCTCACTAGATTGAAAGACTCATGAAGGCAGAAACTATGACTCATGCACTTTTGTGTTCCTAGAATCTCAAACTATGCCAGGAGGATAGTGTCACTCTCCTTAGGCTTGAATCCAACCCTCACTCTAACTTCAGTGACAGAGACCCTTCTTGCTCAAACTGAACTGAAATATTTCCTTATATCTTCAAGTGTTGATTCTAATTCTGTCCCTTCAGACCATTCAGGATGAGTCTAGTCTTTTATCCAGATGACAACTTTCAAATAGTTGAAGATGATTATCATATCCCTTCTCTTCCGCAGCCATAATATTTCTAGTGTTTTCAATCATTTCTTGCTCTTTTAAATTTATCCCCCTCCCCCATGTATGTATTGCATTTTGTTGTGGTCTTTAACTCTCCTTTAAAGGACACAAAGTAGTTTGAAGAATCTGTTAAGATTTCTCTAAAGAGTGCTAAATAATCACTTAGCAACTGAGCTTGGAAGTCAGGGGTGAAGTGCATTATTACTTCAAGGAAAAGTATTATTGCCAGGCACAGTGGTGTACACCTGTAATCCCAGTACTGGGGAGGTTGAGAGAGGAGAATCACAGGTTTTAAAACAGCCTCAGCAACTTAGTGATATTCTCAACAACTTAGCAAGACCCTATTTCAAAATAAAAATAAAAAGGGCTGGGAGTGTAGCCAAGAGGTAGACTGCCCCTGGGTTCAATACCTAATATAAAAAAAGTATTGTTTGAAGACCAGGCATGGATTTATATTACAATTCTTTTTAAGTACTGGGTATTAAACCCAGGGGCATTCTACCTCTGAGGTATATCCCTAGCCCTTTTTATTTTTTGTTTGGAAAAAGGGTCTCCCTAGGTTGCTGAGAATCTCACTATATTGCCAAGGCTGTCATTGAAATTGTGATCCTCTTGTCTCAGCCTTTATACTATAAATTTGCTAAGAAGCTATGTGGAACATTGTTTCTGGAGGTAGGCATCAAATATTGGGAGATATTTTGTTATAGGAAATACATGTTCTTGAGGGTAATATCTGTATGTGACCCAAAAATCAGGCACTGGTTAGCATGGAAGGATAGAAATGAAGCATCGCATGCAAACCCAAAGTTCTTTAAAAATTCCCTTTATAAGTGGGGTGAAGATTGAAGACCTTGATCTGAGATGTGGTAATGGTGGCAAGTGAATGAGAAAACATCTCAAATGGTCATGAATGACCCACAGCAGAATGTGAAGAGAGTAATCGTACTCCTCCTGCCAAGAGTGATAAAGATGGGCTTGTGGTCCAAGGATAGCATCTGTACGTATCATCCTATGAAGACCTACACATTCAAGCAATGTGGCAGTCTCTTTTGTGGGTTCTGCCAAGATTCAACCTATCACATTGCATGTGGAGCCATAGACATCCCTCTGGAGATCACTTAATATCTAACTACATCATCACAGAATAGTGAATGTGCCAATTTCTTTCATGGTTTTATACCTTTAAGTATGCTATTTTCTTGGTTTTAAATGCTCTTCTATTTTATCTTATCTGGGTTCCATTCATACTTTAGGAAAAAAAACCAAACAAACAAATACAGCTCCTTAGGTATTGGGGCTGGGGAAGATGAGATGGCAACACAGAAGATTCAATATCTAGAAAAGCCAAAGCCAGTGCCATATGTATTCCTGAGGCTGCCCAGGGTTAAAATTTGGAAAGTCAAAGTTGCCACCAACTTCAAGATGGCCAGAAATAGGATAAAACCCAAAGACATCAGATCAAGGGGGATTTAATGAGCCCTGATAGAATGGAGAAAAAAAAAATGTGTCCAAGATGACTACCACAAAAAGGGTAGAAAACTTTATCCTTTTTTTCTAGATACCAGCTTCATGGTTAGATATCTGTAGAGGTTCAGGATCAAGACAAATTTTGTGCTACTCTCTTTACCATCTGTCTCCCCAGAGATACAGTAAAGAATGAACAGTTAGAAGAATCTTTTTCTTTATGTTTTTTTTTTCTGTAGTATCAAGGAAAGACACACAACTTCTATGAGTGCAGTTATGCCAAATCACACTGATTGTGAATGAGTGTGTATCTCAATTATAACCTGACAGAGTTCCTACAACTTTAGTATAATAGAATTTATATGATTGAACTTGTGCCTTCTTTAACATCAAGTAATTGTCATTACTACCCATCTGTAATTGATCTTGCACTATCTGCAACAGTCTTCTCTTGACTTTTAATTTGCTGTTTAATGTTGTATGCATCTATGTCTGAATTCCCAAGTCCAATTGTAATCTTGTGGGCAGGCAACATCTGCACTGAGTTCAGCTTGGTCTACAGTTCATTCCAAGTGACCAGATAATTTTCAGGCAAAAATAGAAGAGAAACATCAAAGTTCATTTTTTAAAAAACAGTATGGAACTTAAGAAAGCCTCAAAAAAATTTATGAATTACATTTGCTTCCTCTAAAATTAGTTGTTTTGTGAATGAGAAAGATGGAAAAGGTTGATTGTTTTCACAGTTAAATGTAGGTGGGAATGCTCCAGGAGATTTTCGTACACATATTCCAAGAACTATTACCTTAACTTAATTACTGGGAAACTGGTTTTTGAAAATATATCTGTGACAATGTGCTATTACCGATATGACAAATGTGTGCGTGTATTCTTATAGGTACTTTAACTTGTTATTATCCTATTAGATCATTTTGACTATTTAATTTCATCAGTGTTGCAAATTAATTTTATGAGAAACCTAATAACTCAGTATTTAATATGTCTTTTTTTTGTTCTGTACCAGACAAAGTAACTGTGACTAAATGAAAAGTAAACATGTTAGTAATTATTGGGGGGGAGTGTTTTCTTATTTAAAGACATACTATTTTAATAAGAAGTAAGGCCCCCAGTGATCCATTTTTGGTTCTGCCTTGGGTAGATAAATGAACTAAATGACCTCTTTCCATCATTTCAAGCCTATGATTCTATCAAAAGGCTTTCAGAAGCATGTGATTGCATAAGCCAAGACTGCTGATAATTTCAAAATCCTTCAACTATTTTCCCAGGAGTTTTAGTCTGAGTTGTAAGTTTAATTTCAGAAATAGGGGAGGTATGATTTAAAAAAAAAAAAAAGTATTCCCTTTGGACCAACTTGGAAGGCCTGTAGATAAGGTTAAAGTTATTTTAAGCAAAAATGTCATTTGCTTTTTTATTTTATTTTATTTCATTTTATTTTATTTTATTTTTGTCCATATGCACTTAGACAGCAGAAGTCACATCCTGTAAGTTCCTGTTTAACATTTATGTAATGATTTAATCTAAGTGCTTGCTTAATAATTAAGTTCAGGCTCAGGAAACACCCAAATTCCAACCAATTTAGATTTCTCACCTTTAGCAATACTTGAAAATATAGCTATCTTTGGGGTTTTTGTTTTTGTTTTGTTTTTACAAAACCCCAACAGGTAAGTTTTTACTAGACTCTAATTTCATTGGTAATCTCCTTTTATTGATACAAACAACATGAGATTCAAACAAATTAAAAAAGTAAACTTCATTTTGGCTAAAAAGAACTTTGACCTCATCTACAAATGCCAAACACTTTCAAATATAATGTACTTAGGTTCTCTCCACATCCATTCTTGGCCTTACTTCATTTTTGGTTCTGTACACAACTAGAAAGAAAATGAAAGAGAAAAATCTGTGAGCAAATAATATTGTGGAGTTTGAGTTAGATTCTTGACAGTACAAAAAATAAACATGGTTCACAACTATATCATAGGCTCTTCCGATGGAAGACCCAGACCAATGTTTTTAGAAGAATGTATCTTTTATTTCCTACAAGGCCCCAGGAAACCCATGCATAAGACCCTGAGAAAGTTTATGATGACTTTCAGCCTTGTAGTTTGGCTCTATGATAGTTAAAAAGACTTTGTCCCCAGAAATACTCCTTCAATTTAATTGAGCAAGACATTTAAGGCAAAATATTTAAGTTACTTCTGCCCATCTAGTCTTTCTGTCAAATTGTTAACAAAATGATGTACACTTAATTTGATATTAACATGTTTCTATTTTTATCATAAGGAGCAATCAAAGAAAGGATACATTTCACTAAAAATATGAGGAATGATATAGCCATTTACTAATGAATAATGAGAAGTCAAACCACAAACCAGCATGTACTGGTCAATCCCATGTTGACAAAATAAACCTGTGTGTATACAAAGGAAAATAGACTGTCAGGATATAAACCAATTCCTTAACGTTATTATCACTTGATGGAGATATTATAAATAATTCATTTTCTTCCTTATTTGTCATTGTCTTTTCTGAACTATTTGTGATAGCATGCCTAACTGTGTTTCTCCTACTTACAAATGTAGTAATTTTTAAAATTTCAAACATACAAGCATTTACTTAGTAATTATAAAGAAACAGTAAGGCTATTTTCATTTTTCAAAAAATACTAGTCAAAATAACTGCACTAGTGTGGTAAATTGTTCTCCTCACTCAGTATGAATTTCACCTGAAATTCAGTTTAATCTTAAATTCAAGAGTTCTACTAAGAAACTATAAAGCTTACTCATCCAAATGTTTCTATTCACTTCCACCAGTATCATGTAGGTGTGTCAAATACTGAATTAAACTAATACCAAATTCAGCATCTCTCCACTTCTTAATATTTGCATTACCTTTCATAACCAAAAAGTATACCATTGGCCAAATCAACTTAAACTATAACTCTATCCCAAAAAAGGGGATGAGTCACAGTCACTTTTAAGAAACACAATAGATTTTTTTTTTCTTGTAACAAATGCTGAAAGGGAAATGTTTTACTTGTCCCAACAATTCTAGCAAGCTATAGCCCCAAAATATGAGTAGGACATTAAGCCAAAAGCTTTTTTAAAGCTAGACAAATACCAGTGGCATTAATAAAGGACCAGAAAGATACCTTTTGCAGTGCTCTTGGGGTTGAAAAAATGATTATTGCTTTATGAGAAGAGAAAGTATTTTGAATGATCTGACAATTTTATGTTTCCTAGTTGCTGGAAAAACTAGTGAGAGGAAGATGGGATTCAATGAAGGGAAAGTACGGGGTGGCTGAATGCCTTGTCAATGAAGTGTTCATGGGAATGTTTAATCTCTTGAGTCAGGATTCTCCTTCTGTGGTGATGCAGACTTGAGTAGGCATTGAGAAGTGGTGATGTGGGGGAAGTTTCTGTGACACTGCCTTCCCATGGACACCCTGACAGATGTCTGGCTCTGCTCATGATAAGAATTAAGCCTAAGTTTGGTGTTGCACAGTGTGGCGGTAATGTGCCAACCTTTCTCTCTACCTCATGAAACACATTTCCTCTATTCTGAGTTTATTTAATGCCAACTCATGCTCTGCTTAATTAACTATATGGAACCACCCAGCCTCAAGGACAAAATCACTGATGCACTGTTCCTTTATCGTGATTATAATCCTTAGTTAAATATCATTCTCCAACACCTTCCATCACCATCCAACCCTGGAGTAGGAGCAGTCAGATAAAAAGGGACCTGAGTTCAGGCTGTCTCTTCTATATTTGAGTCTGGACTTTGAGCTTTTCTACACTCTCCTGAAAGTTTGGCCTCTTCTTATGACTCAGCTATCCTGGTCAGGAAAGAGAAAGAAAGTGAGTGAGCACGAGAGAACCTGCGCACACACCTGGCCCTTGCCAAAATCTTGGATACTTTAGCCAATGCCCAAACAATGTGACTCTTTCCTTCAATTCAGGAAACAGTTATTGATTAGGAGGAGAGAAAAGCTGGGTTCTTGCCACTCTTTCCCTTCACCCAGGATTATACGAATGAGAAAGAATCGTTATCAGGCTACTCCCAAAGCAGTGTCCCAGCAATGCATGGTACACGTGTTTTGTATGTCTAAAAGGAGCTGCTGACAATGGTGGAGAAATCCATAAAGCATCTGGAAAATCCCCGACAGGGCAGGCCTTCCTTTCAGCCTATATACCAGGTGTCACACACAGAACCAAGTATCATCTTTCATGGCTCAGTACAAACTTGTACCATGGGACCCAGGCCAAGCATGATTCCTTTGGGCTTGCCCAGTTCAAACTTGTAAGGTGTCTACCCCCTCCACCCTGACTCTACCCCCAACCAAAATATCCACACTCATGCACATAAACACCGTCACATGCCATCTCAGCCCAACCCATATATAATCTCCTCAATCATAGAGGAAACATTTTATTTTTCATTCTAAAACTGCATTTGAGACTGCAGGCTATTTTATAACTTTTGGATTGTGGCCCCTAACAGTAGTAGCATGCAGTGGAGACATTTCCTGATGTAATGGAGACACAAGGTTGACCCTTTTTAGAAAGAGTATGCTGGCTTCCACATTTCTCCAAAAATAAAGACTGTGAATTGAATAAGCTTTGAGACCAAGTAGCTGGAACCAAAATAGAGGAAAAGAGAAAAATATATATATTGTAAGTACTAGTTTTCTTGCACTGAAACTGATTTTTGTAATAGTAATAGTCATAGTTAAACCATTGAAATAATTATATGGTATGTCTGGCAGCAGAATTTTCCTTTTCTGATACACATTGCCTTAACTTTTAATAACCAGAAGATTGAGCAGACACCTTTAGCTTCTTTTGAACTCTCTTGATACCTGCCTGGTTCTGGCTGTTGCATGGACCTTGTTCAGTGGACATTGTGTCATCCAGGCCCCCTTCAGGACTAAGGCAATAATTCCGCAGTGACTGCAAGTGCTACCTGCCACTGTTTGCAACTCTCCAGGAAGTGCCCTCAGTTGGAGGAGAATGCCATCTCAACAGCTATAGTCCCCTCTCTGGGAGCATTTGGAATCCCATTGCTGACCAATGTGAGGGGAAAAGACCCAGGCCTGTTGCCTCAATTGGACCAACTCTAAAGGGCCATTTCAGCTTTAGAACTCCCCATACGATCACCCAAAGGTCCAATCTTAATTACATAACAATGCAACTTCTCTGGCCTCTTGCTTCCCTAACCTCTCACAGATATTCCTGAGAACATTCCCAGGTACACCTATGAGTGAATCTTAGAGATTTCTCATTGGCGACCAAACCTAAGCTGGTTCCCAGAAGTTTTCCTAGGAGCCAGAATCTAAATTAATAAGACTGTGGAGCTGAATCTCTCACCAACTATCTAGCAATGAAGATCAGTGGCAGTTATGCACTGACTGCCCTTAGCACACAATGCATTTGTGAAAAACTTTACAGTGGTAAGATGACCAGTTACATAATTTGCAGGACTCCAAAATTAAAATGTGTTGCCCTTTATTAAAACAAAACAAAACAAACATGAAAAAGTGAAAAATGTTGCCAAAGGTCATAAATTAGAAAGCTTTTTTCTTTCTTCTATAGTCTCTAGACTTGTCATGAAGTTTTTAATTGCTTTTTCTATTTAGTGCCATCAATTAAAAAATTTTAATGATTAGCATGAATCTGACCACTCATCTTTATATTGTACCATAGCCACATTAAATGCAAATATAAGATTATTTAACATATATGCAGAGTCACTGTGCTATAATCAGAACATGTGTGCCCCTCCACAATTCATATGCTGAACTTTTAATCCCCAAGGTGATGGTATTAGAATATGGGGCCTCTGGGGAGGGACTGGGCCATGAGAGTGGAGCACCAGGAATGGGATTAGTGTCTCCCTCACTGCCTTCACTATGTGAAGACACAGGGAGAAGTTGCCAACTGTGAACCAGAAAATAGGCCCTCACCATCCTTGGCTTATGAGTAAAGAAGAACTAGAGAGAAAAAAGAAAGTGTGTCCTAGCTTTGTCTTTCCTTCTGTCATCATCATCATTTTCAGTATGTAGTTGGTCAATGCAAGGAAGTCACACCTGCAAGAACTCCTGTGCTACCATCCTCTGGCTTTCTCTGCTTCTTCCTTTGCTATATTTGGAGCAGTCCAGGTTCAAACAGATTATGTTCTCTCAGGGCTATAAGCACATCCTCCTCCCTTACTCAGCTGCAAGCATAAAATGCTTGTCTTTTACTTGCTTTTCTACTTTGTGAACTCCCATGTATGCTGGGAGAATTTTTACATTTGTGGGGATCACAAATGCTCTATGCTAATGGAATGGCAAGAAATGCCAGACATGGTATAGCACATACCTCATCACACTGCCCACACATGTCTCCACTGTCTCATTGAACTTAACATACAATACACAGTTCAAAGATAAAAGTATTAAGAATTTTAATACACTTTTATTAGTGCACTGTCATCTTACATCATAATGAAATTCAGAGTGATAGAGCCATATGTACACATGGCACTAGGTGAGCCCCCAGCTGCATTCCCACTCCCTCCCCATATATGATATTGAGATGGCACTGATCATTGTAACAGCATAGCAGTAAAGCAAACACGAGACCCCTCTAAGTACAGGGCCCTGTGCAACTCTAGAGGTTATAGACCCTTGAAGCCAGCCGTGAGTGGCAAGCTTGGTTGGGATATTGAAAAAAGGAAATGCACTGGAAGATACAATAATTCAGACATTTGAAATATTCATGAAAAAGAGTAATTAATAAGGACTATGAAATTGGATGTCTATTCCCAGGGCTTCAATGTACTGGTGAAAGACATTGAAAGGCTAAAAGTGATTAAACACCAATATAATTGAAAGACAGAGTTTTTTTGGCATATAAACAGATTTCTCATCTCCTACCAGGCAAAGGGCAGAAAAGACTGAGACTCAAACCCATACTTACTGACTCTGTGGCACAACTGAATTCTCACCCTCAGAAGTCTGTCCTGCCAAGGTCAAAGTCCTGACTGGGAAAGCATGGGAGCCTGAGATTTGAAATGAGTTAATTCAGTAATTATGAAATTCCAGGTTTTCCTGAAACCAGGGATCAATCTAGTAAATATCTTAGGTTCTGTGAACCATAGAGTTGCTATCACAACTGCTCAACTCTGTCATTATAGTGAGAAAGCAGCTATAGCCAACAATTAATTGAATGGATGTGGCTGTGTTACAACTTCATTTATAAATAAAGGGGGGGGGACAAATTTGGCCTTCAGGTCATGGTTCTTTCAAACAACTCAAATAGAAATCATAAGACAGGGTGAGAAAGTGGGGTTTATTTCCATTTTCCTGCATATGGTTAACCAGTTTTGCCAACACCATTTGTTAAAGAGACTCTCTTTTTTCCAGTGTATATTTTTGGTTCCTTTGTCAAAAATCAGTTGACTGTAAGCCTGTGGGTCTGTTTCTGAGTCTTCTATTCTGCTCCATTGGTCTATGTGTCTGTTTTTTGTGCCAATACCATGCTGTTTTTATTACTGTGGCTTTGTAGTAGAGTTTGAAGTCAGGTATTGTGATACGTCCAGCATGGTTTTTATTGCCAAGAACTACTTTGGCTATCCTGGGCTTTTTGTTGTTCCAAATGAATTTTTTTTTTTTTCAAAAGACATTCTTTTTTTTTTTTTTTAATTTTTTATTGTAGTAACTCGTGCAATATAGCATACATCTTTGTTAAGTACAAATTGTTAACAACATATTTGCACACAATTTTCATTTGACCCCTTCCCCGATTCCCTCCCCATTCCCTCCCCCTCCCTCCCCCTAAGGTTCACTTCAGTGAGTGACCTTGATATGATTGTGTAGGTACATCATGTGCTTTAGGGTGTCCCTCTGCCCCATGAATCCACTACAATTAAATCAATTTCTTTGCTTATCGAGGATAAGCAATCTCTTTTTCATCTAGAGACCCTCCTATGCCCCATCTTCTCCCTAGTATCCACAAATTAGGGAGAACATATGCTTCTTAACTCTTTGTGACTGACTAATCTCACTTAACATAATGTTTTCCAGTTGCATCCATTTCCTGCAAAGAACATGATTTTATTCTTCTTTATGGCTGAGTAAAATTCCATTGTGTACATATCTCATAGTTTTGTAATCGATTCATCTGTGGTTGGACATCTTGGCTGCTTCCATAGTTTGGCTATTGTGAATTAAGCTGCTATAAACATAGATACACATGCATCTTGCATCGTTCTGATAATTTGGTTTCCATTCTGGTGGGTATATACCCAGTAGTGGTATTGCTGGGTCATATGGTAGGTTCACTCCCATTCGTCTGAGGATCCTCCATACTGTTTTCCACAGTGGTTGCACAAGTTTGCAATCCCACCAACAATGTATTAAGGTTCCCACTTCTCCACACCCTCGCCAGCAGGTGTTGTTGTTCATGTTTTTTATGATTGCCATTCTGACTGGAGTTAGGCGCAATCTCAGGGTAGTTTTGATTTGCATCTCCCTGATTGCCAATGATGTGGAACATTTCCTCATACATTTATTGGCCATTTGTATTTCTTCTTTTGTGAAGTGTCTATTTAGATCCTTTGCCCGTTTTTTGATTGGGTTATTTGCTTTCTTTAGGGCTGATCTTTCTATGTCTGTGAGGAGCGTTCTTGGTAATTTCATGGGTATTGCATTGAATCTGTAGATCAGCTTTGGAAGGATGGCCATTTTGATGATATTTATTCTGCCTATCCAAGAGCATGGTAGATCCTTCCATCACCCTGCACAAGAGTCAACTCAAGGTGGATCAAAGACCTGGAAGTTAGGCCGGAGACCTTGCAGCTACTTGAAGAGGGCATAGGACCAACACTTCAACACATAGGCACAAGTAAAAACTTTCTCAACAAGACCTCCAAAGCACAAGCGACTCAAAGGAAGATCAATACATGGGATTGCATTAAACTGAAGAGCTTCTGTGCAGCAAAGGAAACTATCAAGAACCCTCAACAGAAAGCCTACAGAGTGGGAGAAGATTTTTGCCAGCTACTCTTCTGATAGAGGTCTAATATCTAGGATATACAAATAACTCAAGAAAATCACAGCCAAGAAAGCAAATAACCCAATCAAAAAATGGGCCAAGGATCTAAATAGACACTTCACAAAAGAAGAAATATAAATGGCCAATAAATGTATGAGGAAATGTTCCACATCATTGGCAATCAGAGAGATGCAAATCAAAACTACCTTGAGATTTTACCTAACCCCAATCAGAATGGCAATAATCAAAAGCACAAACAACAACAACTGCTGGCGAGGGTGTGGAGAAGTGGGAACCCTAATACATTGCTGGTGGGATTGCAAATTAGTGCAACCACTTTGGAAAACAATATGGAGGATCCTCAGACAATGGGAATGAACCTACCATATGATCCAGCAATACCACTTCTGGGTATCTACCCAAAAGAATGGAAACCAAACTATCAGACTGATGTATGTGTAGCTATGTTTATAGCTGCACAATTCACAATAGCCAAACTATGGAAGCAGCCAGAATGTCCATCGACAGATAAATGGATTACAAAACTATGGGATATGTACACAATGAAATTTTACTCAGCCATAAAGAAGAACAAAATCATGTTCTTTGCAGGGAAATGGATGCAACTGGAAAACATTATGTTAAGTGAGATTAGCCATTCACAAAGAGTAAAGAAGCATATGTTCTCCCTAATATGCGGATGTTAAGGAGAAGATGGGGCATAAGAGGGTCCCCAGATGAAAAAAGTAGAGACCCTCGATAAACAAAGAAGTTGATTTAACCCCGAAGAGAATGGATGGGGGGAGGGGAGGGCATCCTAAGGCACATGATAACTTACACAATTATATCAAGGTCACTCACTGAACTGAACTTGAGAGGGAGGGAGGGCGAGGGAGCGGGGTGGGAATTGGGGATCAAGTCAGATGAGAAATGTGTGCACATTTGTCTCTATCAGTTCATACCTAACAAAGATGTATACATTCAAAGCATGAACTATTACAATAAAAAAATAAATTAAAAAAATTATAAGACAGAAGAAAGGCATTAGAAATCAAGCATAAGCAGGGACAGAAAGGACAAGTCTAGCATACCAGCAGGAACTAGAAAGGTGACTTAAATAAATACATGGACAATGTAAGATATGGTAGATCATGACCCCTAGGAAACAGGCTCTGAGATTCACTCATTCCTCCATTGTCTCTCCTCCTATGTCCTTGGACATTCAGAACCTCCTTCTCCCATCTGGACCACTCACCCCAAGATTCTGCATTTTCCTTTACCTTGAAATTATCATATTTCTGATTTTGACTTTCCATCTATTAACTACCCCCTATTTCTTATTTACTAACAAAATTCAAGATTTAAGGTGACTAATTACTCCTTTAAAGTACCACTCCTAGGCCAAGGATGTAACTCAGAAGTAAGATTTCAGTCATAAAATAACTCTCCTACTCTCTCACATCTAGTTATAGTTATGTGAATAAGTTCTTGCCAGTGAGGAATGAAAGGAACTCTCTTAAAGTGGGACTTTCTAAAAATTATTATAGTTGTTGTTATTGTTTTAAAAGGATAGAATGAGCTAATATGTGACTTTTGTTGTTTTGTGTGTTGTTTGTTGCTTCTTGTCCTTACCCTAAAATCTGGATATGATGCCTATGAGAATAAGATGTAGATATTAAAAATGACAGAACAAGAAAAATAAAAACAGAAGAATCCTGGTTCTATGATGACATCCTTGAAAAGTGCCTAATGCTTATGTCTGTATTCCTTGCTAAGTTTGAGAATACAACCCTAGTGTGGTTATTCACTATAGTTCAGGTGGCAATTAAATGGGACCAAACAAAATCTTAACCAATAAACTATGCAAAGGGTAAACCAAGATATTTACCATACTGATTCTTTTTAGTTTGTTTATCTACCAAGAGCAACACCATGAATTTATTGGCCTTTTTTTAAGGTGACATCAGCTGTGTATATTTTTATGCCACTTCTCTCCATGCATGAGGAATCCTGGGGCTTCAAGTTGAGAAAACATTTCACAACAGAAGCCTAAATGCTCTTAAATTACAAGCAACGAGATGAGAAACATGATTTCTCTGTTTCAGGTTCACAGATACCTCACAGGTAATCTGTAACATTTCATAAACATCCTCAAACTAGATTGACAATTTTGTTCCTTGCAATAAGAAATCATAATATGGGCCAGAACTCTTACTCTCTAACACTTTCCCTTCTGAACAAATCTTGGAACCCTGAAAAGTATATTGTTTCCACCTGAGCCAAGATGATTACATTGGAACTGAATTGATGGTGTCAGGAATCAAGTCCTTAATGTCACCTGTACAAAGAAGTACTCTGCAGGATGTACTTTTGTCATTTTTCTTACTATGATTAACCTTAACAATGACCACAAAAATGAGGAAAGGCAAGAAACCAATGACATTGAAAATAAGCCAATGCAGAAAAATGGGAACCTTACGAGCCCAGAAAGAGATATCCAATTTGATAACTGAAAAGTCCCACCACAGATGCTAATCTCATTATGAAAGCACAGTCCAAGACTGTTTTCTCTTCTCTAAAATGGCTATCATACCATGCCTTAGAGACCATGCTTTGATATCTTGAAAACTAACAACATAATCATTGTTTAAGTGCACTAAATCTTAAAAGGATCAGGCACACATGTGCATGCGCACACACACACAATAATAAAATTCCTGGCCTTTACACAGAAGATGCAGGTTGACCATAGAGTGCATTTGTTCTCATTTCTTTTTAAAGTATTAAAAGAAGTTGTATGGAACGGCTGCGAGAAGAGGCTGAGATTTCCTAATGTGGTTTGGATCAGCTATGAAACATTCCAAAGATTAAAAAGAATTTCAGGGAAAGCTCTGGATCTGGAAGCAGCATAGAGCACAGGGAGAAAAAGTACGGTGATGGAATCCTTCCACTGCCTAGGAGTCTGGAAAAACAGCTTGACTTTATTTCAGATACACCTGAGTCTTCTGGGGCAACAAATGGGAAATCACAGCTCTATCAACAAGCACCGACTTGATATTTTCAAGGCTTGTTTTCTTTTCTTTCTTCCTATAACTCAGACAGGTTTTTTTTAAGCCTTAGCAGAATGGCTAGACTAGGTAATCCACATAAGCAGCTGCTGCAATGTGATCTTTTTCTAACATTTTTAATGTAGAGCTCTGAACTTTTCTGACTTTGGAGTATGTTGGGAACATTTAGAGTAAATTTTCTCAATTTAAAAGTTCTTACTGTTAGGACTCCGTCTGATCTACTTTGGATGAAGGGAGGACAAATTGCACTGACAGTCACTCATGAAATGAAACTATTCTGGAAATAAGAAGTGGTTGATACACAAAATGATCTTTCCTTATTTTTAATTCTGATTATTTCCTTAGTTTTAATTGTCTTAAGTATTAGACCATTCTGTTTTCTATATCTCAATATTTATTCATGTACTGCTTTTTATCATGTTGGGGGTGATGATTGGATGGGTGGTCACCAGTGTGCTACTAAAAAGTGAGTTCTCAAGCTTTGGACATTCAGCCATTTCAGTTCCAACCACAGATCCGCTACTCACTAGCTGCATGAAGTTGGGCAAAACACCTCATCTCTACAACTCAATATCATCATGTACAAAATTGGGGTATAATTGTGTCTAACCAACAGAGCTGGTACTTGGATTCAAAAGAAAAATAAAATACATGGAAAGTGGTCAATATTGGGCATGTAATCATTATTCACTAAACCTTTATTTCAGGTCCTTCCTTAAATCAAAATAACCTTAGCTGGGCATGGTGGCCTGTAATCTTAGTACTTGGGAGACTGAGACAGGAGGATCACAGGTTCAAGGCCAGTCTCAGAAACTTAGCAAGACCCAGTTTCAAAATGAAAAATAAAATAGGCTTGGGGATATAGCTCATGGGTAGAATGCCCCTCAGTCCAATCCCCAGCGACATAAAATAAAAATAACTGTTAATACCCTGAGATAACAAATAATTTTATGTTGCATTTAATATTTATTGTTGTGATAGTTGGAATACAGGAAAAGAGTTTGAACAGAGGCTTTATATATATATATATATATATATATACCTTTTTGAGATAATGTGAAATAAGTTTAGCCATCTTGCAAATGTGACTCAAGATCACATTTAGGGCCAAGTATCTTCATGTCAATAAGAAATGGGGTCCCTCAAAAAGTAGTGATGA